>BLFK01001121.1:385191-407335 GCA_014634185.1 Astreopora myriophthalma
TCTGGGGGGTCTTCTTTTTCCCGGTCTTCGGTCTTCGTTTTCCGCACACCCCTTCCACCGCACATCGATCGAGGGGTCAATCAATCGAGTGATCAATTGGTTTTGAACTAATGATCATTTTTTATCTATTGGTAACGCTGGGAATAATCTCTTTCTCATTATCAGCTATTCTTATGAACCGGTTTGTGCTGGTAGCGACTTACTTAAGGTGGCTCAAACCAGTTTCAACACTTTCAAGAGACTCACTTATTAGGACGATTGACACTACAACACTGTATCACGTATTAGCAATGTTGTGGTACCATATGAAACAGCAATTATCGCTGAATAAAATGCGGTCATTGTTGTGACGTAATACGTAACCGTGGAAACGGGAACTTCCTGTAAAAACACCCCATATTTTGGCTTTAGTTGCTCATATCTCAAAAACGAACTCGGTGACCCCCATTTTTTATTGCTCAAAAGTGATCAACAGACCAAAATGAAACTTTTTGTAAAGTTTAAAAAAAATTCTGTGCAGCAGATTCAGAGCCTCCTTAAAAAATAAAAAAAATAAGGTGGCTCGCAATCTGCTCCACAGAATTTTTTGAAACTTTGCAGACAGTTTTATCTTGGTCTGCCGATCACTTTCAAGCGTTAAAAAATGGGGGTCACCTAGTTCGTTTTTGAGATACGAGCAACTAAAGCCGAAATATAGGGGGCTTTTATAGGGCTTTCCTGTTACCATGGTTACGTATTACGTTACAATAATGACCGCATTTTATTCAGCAATAATTGCTGTTTCATATGGTAACATAACATTGTTAATACGTGATTGTGGTATAGTGTCAATCTTTCTGATAAGTGAGGCTCTTGAAAGTGTTGAAACCGGTTTGAGCCACCTTAAAATGAACTCCATCCAGACCTCTCAACCCCAAAAGACCTAAAACCTGGAGGTCGGGGTAAGAAAACCTGGAGATTCAGGAAAAAACCTGGAGATTTATCGACGGCATCAAAAATAACTAAAATCAGATGTTCATCTGGAGAATTTTGTTTGTTTTCTGTTTATCAATGACTTAAAATGTGTATATGTCTTCTAAATATAGTCATGACGTGCATGTCTTGTCAACCAGTCGATCAAAATGAAATACGCTACGCAATTGTTGATTTCTACAGAATGTTGCGCCAGAAAATCAATGTAGCAAAACAAAAGTGAAATTATTGAAGGAAAGTGTATTTCATCAGCTTGTGAATCTGTTTACCGTGAGATTTTTGTATCTCATCGTGAGACCGTGAGACTCTATCCATCATCCATGTTTACGTTCCCACGCGCTTCCAGTTTTATTCACGGTTTGATAGCCCACTCTGAACAATATGCGACATAAATTCTTCATGTAAAGTAGAGTATCATTCAGTTCTTTCGCCAGTTGGTAAGCTCTTTCAAGCAGAAGAGTGATACCGGCGTGCATACACGCATGAACTCTTTCATCTCCCCTTGGCCTTCCAGTTGTCAGTTGACATCTTAGAGGCGTGGCATTTGACTAGCCTTTATTATTTTAAATCGTTTTCTTAAAATCCGAAGAAAGGTCTACAAAGCGAATACCACACTTTAAGGAAAACATCTCAATAAAATTTGTGCAAGAATTTCGCCTGGCTCTTGACCATGAATATTTGTTATCCCTTGGACGCCATTTTGTTCTATCAATTTATTCCAAGGCGCACGGTATTATGGGGTTTAAAAAACTATTCCCAGATCCCTATGCCCGTGCTAACAAAGGGACAACTTATTTGCATACCGGTGCTCACGATAACTCGTTTTGCTATGCGTTCACATTGCACACGAGTTAAAATGAGCGTTTCCTTAACTTCTGAACAACTTTTAAACTTTAAAGTACCATGAAATTAGCAGCCTACTTAAAAAAAACAACAACAACAACAACAAAAAAAAAAACCTTTGAAGAGAATAAATGTCTGGTTGAAGAGGTCGACCGCCGCCATTTTGGTTTCTTATGGCGAGCCAAATTAGGAGATTGTTACCGTCCCCAGGGGCCTGTTTCTCGAAAGCCCCGAAACTTTGCGGGCATATTTTGGGTGCCATAATTCCCTTCGTATCTTGAAAAGGAAGACATTTAAGGCATTAAAATTTTGCAATTGGTTTGCTCTTTCCTGTCTTGAATGTATGTTGACAAACAGGATTTTCAGCATAAGCAGATTGTAGTTCTACCTAATGCTTATCGGGGCCGTTAACTCTTTGGGACTTTCGAGAAACGGGCCCCTGACGCCTTTTTTACTCTCCCCAGATCTCACACGCTGTAGGAAAACAAGGCGGCGGCGATGACCTCTTCATGTAAGCAAAAGGAAAAATATGCGACTGCGAACAGGCTAGACATTTACCGTGAATGTGAATCGTTTGGCAACCAAAATTCAAAACTTGATCAACTTCTTTTCACAATCACAGAGCCACAGAGGGATGTCTATTACTTGACTAAGCTCACAGGGAAAAAAATGCCAGGCGAAGCGGCCTGAAACATTTCCAAAAGATGAACCTACACTCTTTGCGATCAGTTGCATGAATTGCATTCATGTGCCCCTCCCCTCCCCCGCCCATACTCGGAGATGATACCAGTTTATTAATTATTTTCTTATGCAATATTTATTGCCCTTCTTTTTTTGTTATCTATTTTAAACTCTTTTCAAAATGTTTTTAATAAATATGATCATAACTTCCGTAATGCTCCGTATTCTGGGTTTTACGGACCCCATAATACATATTTCACTTGGCATGACAGCAAATGGGTACCATTTATTTCACTTGCTACGACACTCTTCAAGACGGTCTGACTTGGTCAGCATTTTGCAGGGTTACATATTTCATAAAATTCAGCCAGTTCGATCAATAAATATTACACAGATAAGGCACTTTTTGTAGGGTGATGACAGAATACATATCCGTGTTTTGGTTTTAAAGTATCGCGAAATTATGTCAACCATGCAATGAGCCATTTCCGAAATCACTTCAGCCCCTAATATTCAAAGCCTCTCTTAGTGGAAAATCTTTCTCATGAAAAAAATACTAATTTCACACACGAGTACTTTATCCAGCTAAAAAGGAAAAAGCGTCTCAAGGTTTTTCTCAAGGCCATTTTCCTCACACCACTTCTCAAAACCCCTCATCCAGTGAATTGTGCTCTTTACGCAGCGTCTTTCAATGGCGTAACAACTTGTCGTAACATAGACGCCATTTTCGCTATGAGATACGATACACGTGATATTACACGCTGAAACCTTCGCGTCAAATTAAGCAGTAATTTGTCAGCCACTGTACTCAATGTAAAACTAATTACCATCACAAACGTTTGGCACTTGGACTCGCTTTCAAATGGGGGCTGAAGTTAACTGTTCGCAAGGTGTCGCTCGCGCGCGTGTTCCCGCACTTGGCTCCCGCCACACCAAATTGCTCGGATTGGTCCCTTCCACTGTCTACGTCTCGATTGAGACTGGCCAGAGAAATAACTTGGGTTAAATCACTCTGATATAGTAGTTATCTCAGGCACTCCGTTACTAGCGGAATGTCTAGATTCCTTGCAAGTTCCAACACAGCGGGAAAGATTGTGCATTCACCTGAAAAGAAATTATGAAAAATCTTGAACTTCCCAAAATTACCATAGCGAAAGAATGAAACTTCCGTGGGAAATTTACCTTGCGAAAAAGCGATTATTTCGGGGGAAGTTTTTCGGTAAGTAGAGAAATATTTGCTAGTAATTGTGGGCAACTTCCCGTACTTGGTGCCAGCTGTCTTCCTCTGCTGGGATTTGCCAAAGAAATACACCGTTTCTCAAAATGGCGGACGCAGATTCAGACAAAAGCACTTCTTTGCTCCCAACCCTACAAAGGCTGCATTCCTTTGGAATTAATGTTTATTCCTATTCCGGTTTAGGAATATGAGAATAAGGGGAAAAGCGTTCTCCAGAAGAACGGGTATTCAAAAAACAATAGTTTCGCACAGGCGACTTCATGACCAGCTCACACTGATAGCCTGGACCTGACTTCTGCATACCGCCCACGATATTCCCAAAAGAACGTGTATTCCGAGTAAAGCTGTCGGGAGCAGAATAAGCAGAATGCGGAATGATGGAATATTAAGTAAATTCTTGTACCGGAAACATCCCCGAAGAATGCGCTCAAAGTTTCATTCATTGATGTATAGAGGAGATATCTGTTTACAACCATAGACGTCATATTTCTTTCAATATTCAAAATTTGCCAACCACTGGACAAAAGAACACTCTGATTGGAACATAAATATCAATAGAGTGAGATAGCAGCGAGATTTGCATACTGAAACAAAAGGAAGAATTTGCATTAAAACAGAGTTCAATTCCCGAAAGAATATTTCACTCCCCCAACATGGCCGCCGTTTCTTTGTTTTACTCCCTCAACATGGCCGCCGTGACGTCATGTGAAAACACCCTACAGGTGAGTAGGCCTTTCCAGATTCTGCTCGGCAACTTTTTAGCAACTTTTAGGATTTTGAGCAACTTTTTTGTCAGGGAGCAACTTCTAGCAACTTTTCGGAAAACTAGCACTTTTTTTTGGTAACTTTTGGGCTATTTTGAACCAAAAAGCTGAATAACCCCTTCTTTTTTTTAAATAAACAAGTTATAATTCTCATGGTTAAAATTCTAAACATCTTTCTAGTAAAACTCATATTTTTACCCTTTGAATGGTTATCATGTGGACGTGCCTCAACCTCGTTCCCAGGGGGGAACGAGGTTGGGGTAAGCCTGTGGACTGTGTGTAAACAAAATGGCGGACGCCACGTTATCTTCCGAAAACGAAGAAATCGAAAACCCCACTGAAACTGCAGTTATCGCACGAAAAAGACAGTTAGCTAGATTTGTAAACCAGACTGTTACACTTACTGTCTAAGTTTTTGTAACTAGCCACTTAGATTCAACTAAAGGTTGCCTAATTTGTTGTAACTAGTTACTTAGTTGTACCTTAATGTTGATTACAAAGCAATTGTTATTAAAATTAGACATGCTGTCTTCAAAATATTCGAGCAACTTTACAAAAATTTTGAGCAACTTTTGAGCAACTTTTTGGCATATTTCTTAGCAACTTTTTAGCTTTTTCGGAGCAGAATCTGAACAGGCCTACAGGTGAGACGTCAACGACATTTCAGTTCGCTATTATTCTAACCGAAAAACCCAAACTGAAAATCGGAAAAGTTAAAGCATTGTACGACAGAGGCCATATGCTGGGTACCCCGTGAAAGGAATGTCCTTACAATTGGAAAATTCCGACCGTTATTCCTTTGAGAGTTTGAGTGGTGAGTTACAATCTTTCGTGCTCTGCCTTTACTTATCACAGAGAAAGACTTTGACTTCGGTAGGCATTTTGAAGACTGAATTACGTTGGATTTTGTCTTACGTCACTTACACTGAAAACCGTTCAAATTTGTCTTCAGCTTTACTTACCAGTTCTCGGTGTCCCTTCGCTCCATCGTTTCAAGGTCGCACTTACAATGGCTGCATGCGTTGAGGTCGCGGAAGATCCGGCCGGGGAGGCCTGGCGCACCTCTGCCTGCTGGACCGTGTTGTTTTGTATTTCGTAAAGAATGGGAACTATTACGATCTGTTCCTCTCCCGTGAGGGACGACGGGATAGGTTTACTGAGTTGTATCTGTAGCAAATTGACATGTGGACTGTTATTTATTTAAAAGTCTCCGCCTGAGCGGGGGCGGGGTGGATATTCAATAAGTTAATGATCACGGCAAAACTACCGGGAGTAAAGGCGTATTCATAACAAAGATAGTAAATCGAAACAATTAAGTTCAGCGTGCTTCACAATACGTTACGCATACCAATGGTACAAGTAATCTCCCCTTTTTCTGCCCTGAAGAACATTACACCGGAATTTCACAAAACTGATTCATACATATGGCTGAATTGGAAAGTTTGCCTTCCATCGAGCAATCCAAACTTACCAAGTTGACCATAACCGGATACAATGTGCGACTGCTCAATATGAAATATTGCTAATCCTTGTTCAGTTTAAATGAGCACAAATTAGAGGGAGAGTAAGCAGTGAAAGAAGAAACTCTCCTAACGAGATATGGTGACAAGACTGCTTACAAAAGTACTTAAACGCGAAAGAGAGACAAACTGCTGGTGAAATAGGCCATTTCCGGGTTCACTTGAGCCTCTCTTTCAAAGCGAGTCCAAGTGCGAACTTTTGTGACGTTGATTAGTTTTACTTTTCATATGAATCAAAACTAAAGAGGCTGAAGGGAACTCGGAAATGACCTTTCAAGTTGCGTTTTACACTTCCACAACTCGCGTATCGAGCTTTGGAGTCAAGGATTGAAAGACTCACTTCAGCACAGGTATATATTTCATGGACCATCTATACTGTAGTTGAATTCTCCGATTTTTTTAAATATACCTTTCGCGTAAAAAGTGTAAACAATCTCTGGCTTCATAATTCCATGTTTTGCGCTAGTATTTGCATCTGACAACGCTCATACTTAAATCAAACCTGATTCTTCTAGAATTTAAGTAATGCAACTTACAAAAAACAACATCTTATTTTTGAGGACCACTGCTGGTGTTCCGGGAGCAGCGATATCGGGCGCGTTGGGAGGCATGCTGAGGCACCATTCCACTCGCCATTTTAACTTGGTAGGATCGTGACTCTAAAAACAAATGGTCGCAATGAGCAGTAGCTACATTGACAAAGGATTCCTACAGTTGGGCAGACTAAAGATTATTTAATGTCAAGTGAAATGTCACTTGAAATGATGAATTTATAGTTATAATGCAGGCTTACTCGGAAAAAAACCCGAGTTCCCCTAACAGGGGTCCGACCTATGACCTTACGACATTACTTAGTGAGGATGTAATTTTTCGTAGCAATACATATGCGTTATTGGCCGAGCTTGTTCGGTCGGGTCAAGATGGCTGGATATTGGCCAAGTTCGTTTTCTTTCTTTCTTTCTTTCTTTTTTTTTTTGACGTTTTTATATACCTGGACCAAGGTTCACTTTATCCCTTGGTGGTCGAATCGAGCGTGAAAGTACATCAAGAAATCAACCAGGCCGTATTGCAGAATGCAGCCCGCTAAATTGGCCAATCGTAGCGTGCGTAGAATCAGACATATAATAGTGAGACAACAATAACAGTTTTTCTTCCCCTTGGGACCAATCTTGAAAAAGAATACAGTTGTCATTGGTTATCAAGGAAAGTTATTAAACAATTTAAACAATTCGCATACAAGCAGTTTCCTTTAAAACCTCCGAAACATAATTTAATGCCTGCAAGCAAGCTCGCTCGGGGCTCTTGCCCGCAGGTTTGGCTAAATATAAATTTAAGGGCCTTTGAGAGCGAAAATGAAATAAAAAAATATGCAAGGGAGGCCATGGGAATTATTCCATAATTCAAGGGTTTTCAAGGGGTTTCAAGGTACCTACGAATCTTGTGAACAAGACTGATCAACTCATCAAATCCCTGGATACTGAGAGAGAATGGTGACACCCCTCCCCCTAAAGTCTGATGAGCTCACGCCAACCCCTCCCCATTTTGTTTGTCCTTCTGTTCTTTTGTCTCTTTTTTTGACCCTACAGAAGAAACTGCAGCGCCTTTTATGGCAAAAAGCAAAAGCGCCAATTCTAATAGAACCATGGGCAGGTGGAAGTTTATGGGTCCGTATGTGCAAAGGTGGGTAACTTTGTAGGTGAAAAAACTATTTACAATATGTAAATAAAAGTGAAGAATGATCATCGCAGTTAATTTTCCAATTTAAGCACGGATTCGAATCCCGTTGAAGCCCTGATTTTTTCAGGCTTCTCCTTTCCAATTGCTTAAATTGGAAAATTAACTGCGATGATCATTCTTCACTTTCATCTACAACCGCAGTTCACATATGAAATATTTCATATATATACTTTACATCATTTCACTCCTCACGGGAGATATGAACTCACTAAATTGACCTCGCTCCCAATGTGTGGCTTCATAGCTCAATTGGTAGAGCATCGCACCGGTATCGCGGAGGTCACGGGTTCGAATCCCGTTGAAGCCCTGATTTTTTTTTCCACGTTTCTCCTTTCCAATTGCTTAAATTGGAAAATTAACTGCGATGATCATTCTTCACTTTCATCTACAACCGCAGTTCACATATGAAATATTTCATATATATACTTTACATCAATATGTAAATAGTTTAAAAATGGGAACAGGACAATTAAACATTACTAAAGAAATCACCTTTGTAGGTGAATGATGGATTGGTTGATACTTGAAATTTGTGAGCGGGTGGGCAGGTGGGAGATTGGCTAGATAGCTGACTGGCTCAGTGGGTCAGCGGATAGTTTCAAGGCACTTGTTTCTATTGCTCGAAATGACCTTGGGCATCCCCTGACAATTACACTATGTAATATTCTCCAACTTTATGGGATTAGAGAATCCCTGTGACGAGAGCCGCATGAATTGGATAGAAAACTGACGGAGAAAGGCTCCAGTTCAACAAGGAACCGCGGGATTTCTGAACATAGCGCTAAGTACCGGTTAGCTTTCATTTACTGTTATGGGCTAACTATTTGAATACCTTTTAAATTTGATATTATCATCAGCTTGCCTGGCTAGTTTAGTGGTAATACATGAGATATCAGTAAGACGCGAGTGATCCAGGTTCGAGACGTTGACAATTCTGAACTGATTTTTCCTTAATTTTCATGACAAGTTTAAAGAGTTGATTTTACATCATGTAACTTGAATATAGATTTCCAAGCAAATTTTGAGCCATGGAAACAAGTGCTAACCTTGTCTCGTGGAGAAAACGTCGCACTCAACCATAAGCGCTGAAGTGCACATAATTTCGCCACAGGCGTCCCAAAAATAACGTGATCAGTATTACTGCGATGGTTTGAAATTTCCTCATAGGTTATGACTAATAAGTTCACTCACCATTTCCAACTTCATAATCTTGATACAGTCACGCAGTATATTGGGTGGCGCGCCGAGAAGTCGAGCAAACGCTGTCACGGCACTTGCCTTGTACGGCGCACGAACAACCTACAAGGAAAGCACTCGACGCATCAGCGTTTTTCACTGCATGTCAAACGTTTCAGTTGCTTGCTGATAAGTTGTCTATCTCCACTTCCCTATCGGACAGCGTGACAGCTTTCTTCTCCGCTCGGGATGGACTGAATGCGAACAGATTGGCAACAAGAAATTAAAGGAATGGGCAAATATTTTGAAGTTTATCGCTTATGACTTGACAAATTCTCATCAATTTCTTCATTAATCTCGCTTTGTGGACGGCTTGGTGAAAGACTCAGGAAAACAACTTGAACGTTATCTGCAGTTTCTTTTAAAGGCGTTGGGGATTCATGCAAGTTCGATCAGGAAAGAGGGAGGTTCCTATGCTTCGATATACTATGGTGAATCTTGATTTTACATAGCGCGCGAAACTGGCCATTTTCGAGTTCACGTCAGCCTCTTTTTCAAAGCGAGTCCAGGCGCGAAAGTTTTGTGATGGTAATTAATTTTACTTTGCGCATAAATTAAAACTGATTTTCATAAGAAAGGTTTCGCACTTAGACTCGCTTTGAAAAAGAGGCTTCACTGAACTCGGAAATGGCCCATTGACTAGTTTGAGCACTGTTACGTTCAACTTAGTGTGCCAGATATGGTGGCTTGCTAAAAGAGACAGTAATTAATTTGAATATAGTGTCTGGATGAACCCGTCCTCAAATCAAGCGCACGTACGTTTCAAGCGCGTTTTAAAGGAGCACGCTCAACCACAGAGCTTTGCGCGCCGTTGTTGTTATTGTTGTTGTTATTACCCCGGAACTCGTTTCTGTTCCTCAAATGCCGACCTGTCAGAAACACGTGCAAATATTCCAGGACGAGAACGGCTCTGATTCGATCGACGTAACAAACGAAAATGACCATAGTTGCCATTTTCTGTAATACAGAAAATGCTGAATATGGCAGCTGTCTGCAATGCATTCTGGTTGAGCGTGCTCCCTTAATGCAGTTTCGAAACATATCCAGAACAGATGAATAAGGAAACCCTCCCAGGGGGGAGGGTGGGGGGTCCTTGTTCCCTTGTTCCCTTTAAAAATTTGCTCGTGTTCTCTTGTTCCCGAAATTAATTCCGAACTTTTTCCCAGCTTTTTCATCCCTAAAATGGTTTGTGTTCCCTCGTTCCCTGAGATATTTTGTCTTTGTTCCCTGTTCCCCAGTTTGAATTAGCCATGTTCCCTTGTTCCCCAGAATCCCTTGCAAAGACTTCTTTCAATCCAATTCTCCAAATAACCCACCAATATGCTGCAAGAGACTCGTGGAAGCGAGCCTATTAGACTACCTTCAGAGGGGAACCGTCAAGCACTCTGCTAGCCAGTGCTAGGATTTAACTGTCAATGTCATAGACTTCGGAATGGAAGTCAAATGATAATGCATTATTAGAAAACAGGTCAATAAACGAGATGTATCGTGTATGTTCGAGTGTGCCTGTGTTACTACAAGCATACCCTTGTTTCGAAGAACCTCTCGAGGGTGGCCAAGTCGTCTTTCCACGACGCCTCTGGAACAATAATATAGAGAGATCTACTTAGCATCATGCATTAGTCAACAGAACGTGCTCACTTTGACATCACGGAGATCATATTGCGGCATTAAAGCAAAGAAATGGCGACCATGTTCAGTAAAAGATACTTTTGGGAATTGAATTTTCCATTTATGCAAATTTGCCTTTCTATCAGTAAACCGAATGGCTGCCGGTTTCTCACTGTAAAGAACTGTCATCTCACTACAGCAAAAGTAAAACTCGTGCTCTGAACGAGAACAAGAAATGACATAATTAACCTTACTCCAAGCGCGTTACATATAACCACAATGTAAATCAAATCTCTTCCTTTTTCGCACTTTCTCTTTGTTTTCATTGGTTTTCAGCTGCTGCATACCTATAGCTTAATTTGCACTGGGAGATTACAACAAAACCAACGGGTTAATTAAGCTCCCCAGCGCGCTCGCTAGTCTCACGCCAGAATGTTCCTTTTTTCATTTCAATATTTCAGGATTGTTGAATCATTCACTGATTTCAAAATGAGCTCAATAAATATTTGATTTGATTGACCAGAGGACAGATAAATTACGTCACTGCTTACGTTTGCCCTCTTTGTTGTTGTTGTTTTTTTTTTTGCCGTTTGTTCCATTATAGATTACAGCTGTCAAAATAAGATGGCAACATCAGGGACACACGAGCCGCTGTTCATGACACATTTTGACGTTATCTGTGATCAATTACATTAAGCGGAACCTCAAATTTCACGAACTTCTAGATACCGAAGTCCTCGGTGTAACGAAGGGTAGTCTTGAGCCCACTAACAGTAAAATGTATATGGAAAAGAACCTCGATGCAACGAAACTCCGATATTACGAATTGAACTCCCCGGTACCTCAGCACTTCTTCAAATCAAGCTTCAACTGTAGCAACTCATTTCATCAAACACTTAAGTTAGCTGAAATAAATTATGTTGCAATTTAATAAGTTATGTCATTCCTACCATCATTATTAATAATCTTTATTTATTTATTTATTTAATTAATAATTTTATCTTAATCATGCCCTTGTTGTTGTTTTTATACTGTGGATGTACGCTTGTAAGTTGTCTCTTTCTCCCGCCTCGATTAGCCTTTAAGCTATTTGCACTGGAAAGTGTTTATTTAAAGTACTTATATGTAACTGAATCTTTCATTTCTATTGTAAAACTGTGTCTGATAGACAACACCAGAACCTGCTTAAATGGTACATGCTGCTCCGTCTGTAGGATTTGTCAATTGTCGACCGCAAATTACCAACCTTGTCCGTGCGGAGGTTTGACGCTGAGTCGAAGCGCAGTGTATGTCGCATCCAGATTAACCATGTACTGCAGATTGGTGCAGGGCTGAAGATTTGTAGAGGGTGAGGTCACTTTGAACACCAAACAACTCAGTTCGTTCCGCACCAACGTAAGCTAAAGAAAACACCAATGAAACAAGAGACAAGCTTAAGCTGTTGAAGATGGTGCCAAATGCTACGCGAGGCAGTTCTACTTTCAAGTCTGTGGATGAAAATTTCAAGTGTGACCATGAAGTGAAAGCTTGTGAGTAGTATTTTCCTCGGGTGTCGCTTATTATGCTGCACAAGGTGGTTTCGAACTTCCCAGTCCTTGCATGAAATCTTGAAGTCTGATCAATATATTTAAAGCTACTAAGCAGTGCTTCCTGGTTGCGCTTTTTACTGATTACGCTGTACAATCTGTTTCTTTCTACTTGCGACCAAAATTCTAAGGCATCAAGATTTAAATAAAGACTTCTCAGCGACCTGTAGTTAAAGGGCTGCCGGTTTCTTATGCCGTACATGGTGGTTTTAACGTTTCACACGGTTGTCAAAGACGCAAGGTTTGATGAATCAAGTTAAAGCGTCCGTGCCCCTTACCGGCTCCTCGCCTTGGATGACCCGCGAAAGATGTCGCTTCAAATGCATACAGCACAGGAATTTCTCCAGAGGGGACATCGTGGCTGGGGGACCACGCCTTGAGGTTGAAGAGACAGGAGTCGGGGTACAAAGCTTGGCAAATGCAGCATGAGATAAGATTGTGGGAGTGGTGGAGGCCCACGTTCGAGCAGTCAGTGGTCTTGGTGGAGTGGTTGGCTGCTTCAGCCCAGTCCCGGAAGAAGCTTGAGAAGTTGGCGAGGGTCTGGGTGAGAAAGAGGACACGAAGCTTCAACTTCCGACCGAACTGATACATCTTACCCACTATTAGATGACTTCAGAATGCAGAGCAAATAGTGCCAATGAATGTCATTCCCTCAAGAAAGAGCGGTTTTAAAGTCAAGTCTTATAACTTGATAGGTCCCAACATGTTATAAGCGTTTGCATGAAGACGGGGAACCCATACCAGTCCATGGCACCATATACAAAAGTGTCAGTGTAAGGGACATATATTTCGGCTGTATTGAGAGATGTAACTTTGAAATTTGTCAGTCTTGCCAATTTCAAGGTGCTCTTTCCAGCAGTGTTTATCCGGTATGTTCGTAATTATGATTTATGATTACCCGGCGTTATAACTTCTGACGGTGGGCCAAAAACAATCAAGCGTTTAGAGACTGGTTTTAAAGGGGCTGTGTCACGGCAGTGCAGTCCATTTTGTTTAGTTTTGCCAGTGACTCGTACTTACTCGCTATTCAACTTACCGTCCCCCTAGTAGTTAAATTAAACAACAAAATCAAAGCTTCGTGACAAAAAAAAAAAAAAACATGTCTTCCGAGCATACATAAGAAAAGTTTCAAACAACAAAGATAAATGAGCTGAAGAAATGATCCTCGCACTTTCTGGGCAATTTAAGCAATTGTCCCTTGTATGCACTTTAAAAATTCAAGTGACTCCAACTGGATCCCGTTGCCAGAAAGTGCGAGGATCATTTCTTCAGCTCATTTCTAACCCGCACTTCATAATCATTTCTTTCATTTAACAAAGATAAACTTTGAAAAACTGTTAGGCTGAACAGTTTTCAAAAATCAAAATTGCAATCCACTTTAATCCTCTTCAATTTTGCCCATCCTTGCCTCCCTTTGTATTTTCTGTTTTATTAAAACCTTCTTTCAATGTTTTATCCAGTTATTTTCATGTTACACTTGATTTGTTTGGCAGTTCCCGTCGCTGAATTTGGCTAAATTTCGTGACACAGCCCCTTGAACCGTCTCGTCTAAACTACAGCAGAAAACATCATCTACAACAACAATAATTACGACGTGCGTGATCTTTATCACCGCAACAGTTCAAACTTACCTGTACTTTGAAGGCTGGCCTGTGCTGGAGAACTGCGGGGACATGGGCCAAGGTCCTGGTGATGTAATAGGCATGTTAAGAGAGATGGCTGGAGAGGATCCAGTTAACACAGGAGACGGAGTGGCAAACTGGAGACTAGTCGCCGGTGACTGCACAGGAATGCTGGCAGGAGACTGGGCGAGACCTTGAGGTGCAACTGGCGATGGTTGGAGCAGAGCCGAGAGCTGAGAAGCTGTGGTTTAGAAACACAGAAATGTATTCGTGTGCTAATGGTGGGAACAAGCTTTCGCGAATTCCTCCTGGTACACTGGTTCGTGAGGCAAGAAATAAGATGAATACGTTTCCGCTAAGATGTTTTGGTAATCTGAGGGATCAGCAATTTCAAGTCTTTAAAACAAGTGATCACTTGGTTACCACAGTTGATGACCTAAAGCTTTATTATCCCGAAGAACTCGTTGAACAACTTAAAACCCTTTTGCTGCCATATTTGTTTAATAACTGCACCTAAACAAACTCAAAATATTCTCTTTCGCAGGAGTTAAATCTCAGCACCACAAAACATATTTGGCCAAGAGAATTCACTCCTAATGGGCCCCACAAGCTACGTTAAGTTAACAAAACTGGCTCTCATTAGCCCCCGACCGAGCCCGTGAGAGGCATTGCTCTATTCCTGGGATGACATCTCAAACTGCTTGGCATTCAGTTTTCAAAAGAATTTCTGAATTGCAAAACAGTTTGTGACGTCATCTCAGGAACGGACCCAAGCGTGCATCAAAAGCGAAACTGCAAAATGCGTTTGCTAAAGGTAAAGAGATTTATCCTAACAGAGAACAACAATTGATGTTAGGTGCACTTTAAGTTTGCGTTACAGTGTGACCTAAGCAGTTGCAAAACTAGATTGATAACGCGTATCAAAACCAAATTTCGATTTTTCATTGGTTCTTGCTATGCAGATGGTTTTCTATGCCTTCTCTTTAGTTTGATCTGTTCCCATTTTTGCGTTTAATGACCTCCTTCTTGCCTGTGAAGATCCTCACGCACTATTACTGCCACAATGGTTGGCATTTCCGATTACTATTATAAAATCTGCACAGTTGGAACCACTGAAATAACACCTCCATCCTTTGTTATTTAACACCACATTACAAAAATCTATGTGAGAGGAAATCAGCCAACGCATAAGGAAATTTGTCTTCAAATATTATTCTATCAAGAATGCGTAATGACATCGAATAAAGAAAGGCCCCATTGGAAAACGAAAAACAAAACAGACAATGAAAGTATCCAGTTCGTCCGACAAAAAAAATACCGAAGCAGAAAGATAAAAGAGTAAAATTTAATGTGGGGACGGTACTTTTGAAAGTTCTCTGATAAAAACAAAGTTATTCCCGTCCATATTCATCCCGATATATTTCTAGCGCTTATCCGTGTTAACTACTCCGGTTGGCAAAATGACTTTATTCCTTGAACACACACTAACCAAAAAAAAAGAGTCTAAAAAATCCAGCGAAGCTCACACGTTTATATACCTATGTAAATCTAGAAGGTTCTAAAAGCGTCTCTGCATAAATTACGGTTTTAGGACAATGCAGAATAATGAGCAACACTCTAAGCTATGCTTTGACAACACCTAACAAGGTGACAGAATGAATTGATAGACCTAAGCATGCCTATGCTGATTATGTAACAATCCTCTGGATAATAATTTATCCAATGGATAGCGTTATCCACCCTTTGAACAAGCGAGGCCTGATGCTTTAAAGTGTTTTGTCCCACGAGGAGGTTTTCAGTGGATAGAAATAAGCGATTCGCAATAACTTCGGCTATCGTGATTGGCCAAAAAAACTCAGGCCACATTCTATGCCAATCGGAAGCAAAACCAACACTAAAGTGACTTGAGCGCACGCGTTTCTCCACAGCTTTACGTATTAGCTTCCAATTCGGACTTGCTCACTTGATTTCTGTGCCTGACGTGATTTGTCAGAGCGAGAACTTTAGTTTTCGCTTTAGAGCAGCTTTAAATTGAGTGTCGAAAGTCATTACGCAATTGCTTTGATTTAGGTTTTGCTTTGTTTCAACCACTATAAATCAGATATAAAACTAAAAAAAAAAAAAAAAAACAACAACAACAACAACAAAAAAAAAACAGTTACGTCTTAGTCACCCTCATTTTCCCGCGCTTGGCGCCGGCTGCGTTTACTTGCTTTGCGTTCTGATTGGCTAGTAAAGCCGAGACGCGAATTACTTCGATTTGTGATTGGCTGAAGGGTGTATTTTCTTCAGAACGTGATTGGACGTGATTGAACGAGGATTGAACGTGGATTGAACGTGATTGTGATCTGTAATTACTTTGGTTTTGGTTTTACGACACTCAATTAGAAACCGGCACCAATTTTAAACTGACTTATCCAATTTATTTAGGACAAATGACAGAAAGGCAGCAAAAAGGTTTCAGTCGACAGGAAAAACAACGTCGTTTAAGAGAGCTTAATATTTAGTACCCAACGTCGCATCCACAAAAACCTCGTGTGCAAAGTGGTTCCAGTGAAATATTTGCCAAATAGTAGCAACCAAATAAATGATTAGTTTTGCGGGCGTCATGGATTTGCTGTTTAATTTAAAAGCCAGCTGACAGCACTATCAAAAGAAAATTAAGATCAAGATTTCATTTGCGATTGAGGGCAATATGTGATACAGAATAGAGAAACAATGCAGAGACGAAGGAGAACCACGGAACAAAAGAGCATGGAGGACCAGCAGAACATAAAAGGAACGCCGAGTAAGAAGAGAAAAAGAAAGCATGTTTTGATATCGCAAAATGGTATTTATGAAATGTCAGGTAACTAGGCACCAGGTATTCTCCAGCTGTTTGTCTTTAAAAGTGTTGGAAATCGAAAGATCAGCCCTACTCTCAAATTTCTACAGCACCTAAATAGTCGTTCTCCAGAGCGGTTCCCTCAGACATAGGAAAGCTTACCTAGCCATTCGCTAGAATCCAGTTTTCACCTAATGTGGGTGACAGCGAAAGTGAGACAATGGTGCAATGTAAATTGTTGTGTTAAGGAACTACTGGCGACTATGGAACAGGATTGATGACACCAGCTGTGCAAAATCAAATCCGAGTGCACCAGTTCACCGTGACAAAGTTTCCCAAGGTTTAAAGTTTCGTCTCCTTTGGTTTAAACTTTTGTTTAAACCAAATTGTGGTGAGTCTACCAGTAAGCCACGACGCCTCCTCGTAAATATAACTCAAAGAACAATGAAAAGACAGATAACCAAAAGCAGAGACCTGCTGAAAAGCTGCGAAAGAGAACAAAACAAGCAACGTATGAACGTATGATTGAAACACAATTTGCACGTACGTAGCGAAGAGCTTACTTTACTTACAGCAGAAGCAAATAAATGTTAAAAGTTTGGAATGAAATTTAAGTCAAAGGTTAAACTACAACCGCCAATTCTTTAAGGATGGTTTACACTTAGGACGCGAGAAAAAGCACAAGGATGCATATGTCCAGAAAAGTGACGGGCACAGGCGCGAACAGACACACACTTTATACCAAATTTGCCACTCTTTAATATTCTTTTGTCTGCGATCAAATTAGACCTTTCTGCCTCGTTCAAGCTAAAATCTTTATAATTTTGAGCTTAGAAACGAAACAAGAATTGCTAATTTGAAACAAAAGAATGCTCGTTGTATTCTATTTTGCAATGGGGTGTATACGCGGGCGCAATCCGTCCACCTATGAGAACCAACGACCCAGTTCACGTCTGCTTGCGTTCGTTGGTTTCTTTTGGTTAAGTTTGTGCTGGCAACACACCCGTTTATACGTTTTTTGTTTTTGTTGTTTTTTTGTTGCGCTTATGCTTGTGTTTATGCTTGCGTCCTACGTGCGAAGCATCGTAAGTCTTTCATTAGAAAGGGCAGACAAACCCCTTTCTCGAACCTCCCTTTCGCGTTCCAGCAGGAAATAGAAACAAAAGGTTTTAAAGACCACATTCAGCGCCCTAATACAACTACCATTTAATTTCGTACCCAGGTATCTGGTAAAATCTAGCTTGTCATACGAGCTTACTCCTATTTAACATGAACAGTCGTGGAAAGTACCACACTCAACATGTGACAATCCCAAATGTGCACTTCGGTAGAGTGAGAGGACCTGGGTACAAGAATACTTTCATTAATGCCGTGTGTCACAAATAACCCATTTTGCTTTCCTGTCCTCAGTAACCTGGCCTACGAATGGGAGTGAGGCTTGAGTTAAACGATGTTTTGATACACCGCACTCTTCTCAATCACGTTGCTGTCACAGAAGCACTGAATTTTGTATCAAGACAAAGCCGGTACCGGCCTCGCTCTTACGCAAAGTTCAAGTGACCAACCTGGGCCAATATCCCCCTTTGTGCCGTTGCCGTTACGAAGGCTGCTTAAAAACGATATGAGACCATTTTGTTGTGTGCCGAACTCTCGGCAGTTGAATTTAATTTAAATTTCTGTTTGTCAAGATTAGCGTCCACTCACCTGGTGAGCCTACACCATAGATGTTACCCGGGCTGTTCACACTGGGCGACGCAGAGAAAGGTGAAGGCACATTCACCGAGGCAGACGAAGCCTGGGGCGAAGTGCGAGAGATCATGGGTGATGCAACTAGGTTCGGCGCGCTCGACATCGACTGCGGTGACGTAAATTGGGGCTCAATGACTGGCGTATCTGTTTCCATGGTGATGGGCGAGGGAGGAGCTTCATCATCTGCTGTAGACGCATGCCGAGAAGTTATTCCTCCGACTTTGGCGACTTCATCCACGTATAGCTGAAGGAAAACCTTAAAAAACGAAAACATTGGTGGGTGTCCTCTCTTCGTGCCCATAACACATAGTTGCTGGTGAATACACCTTGGAATGCAAACTTCGGCAAATTCTGCACAAAAAGGTTTACAACATGCAGAAAAGTCGACAACAGATATTTTAGACCATACATACCTTTAGGTTTTGAATTGAGTAGAAAGAAGGTTTGGTCTTGCTGGGATCTGCAATGTTGTGCGAGGCATCTGGTAAAACAGAACACTTTATGTGATTAGTCCTGACATTTTCAGGGTAAGCTACTCAGACATTAAAACAAGGGAAAAACAAACCCTTGACGTTTCACTGAACACAAGAGCACCGGTTTCACAAATTCTCAGTTGTCTAAGGCAGGCAACGAAACGACTAAAATCAAGTCGGCATTCACAAAGACTTTGTTCGCTGGTCGAGAAACCTTCGCATACCCGAGGGATAGCCAAAACGAAATTCCCTGACCATTCGTTAACACCTTTTTATCAGGGCTGAAAGCCCGAAACACACGTTGACTTGTACCAGTGACCCCAGGAAATCTCTGTTAAGAACACAAATATTCCTCTTTATTCTTTTCTTGTTAAGTTCCTGGATTACCAATTCTTCTAGTGATCCGACTGATGTGGTAAGAATTTATCACAAAGAGTAAAAAATTTTAAAGATTTTTTTTGACACTTTTTGTTATATTCCTACTATGTCAGTCCAATAATTGGTATAATAGCAAGTGTCACGCATCTCTTAAACTTCCCGTTCACAATATATATATACCAATTCTTCTTGAGTAGTTATAGAGTTGGGGGTACGAGACCATTTTTACAAAATGGTCTCACACCAACCCAACTCTACAACTACTTTCCATCGTATGGCTTCTAATATTTTGCGCTCGTATTTTAGTCTCATACCAACCCAACTTTAAAACACCACAGCTGTGGCGTGACGTCATATGTTCTCATACCAACCCAACTCTACACTACTTTTCCATATAATGGCTTGATTTTCTGCTGTAGTATTTTGGCTTCGTATTTTTGTAAACTATATATTTTTATTGCGTGACTTTCTCAGAAAAATCACCAAGCGTGACTTTCTCGGAAACACAGGAGGTCTTAAGAGGGGGTTCCCCCAGGAAGATGAGTCATCACGAGACAGTCGTATGATTTTTTCAACCAATCATAACGAAACAATTTCTTATTATAAATTCTTCAAGTAAACTTTACTCACAAAAAATTTTGTGTGAAGTTTGTGCTGTGCTGAAGTTTGTAATCATCGTGAAGATGCCAAAATCAGTTTCCACTCTACAAAATCAAATCTCATGTTGCGAGAGAAATATGAAAGAAGCATTAGCTCAATGTGCTCATGAAGCCGGGGTTAAAGAAGGTGAAGATTATGTGTTTAACTTTGGTTTACAAGAATTCGTTTGCTCCGTAACCAGTTGTGACATTGATTATGTACAAAAAAGCATGACGATAGTCAAGGGCGTGTTGACAGAATGTGATAAAATTATTGCAATTGAAAAAAAGAGAAGAGAATATACACAAGAATTGAACAAAATACTGGACGCAAGGGACAAGAAAGAATCTGTCAAGCAGCTTACAAGGAGGCCTAAATTAAAGCATATCAAGTTGCCGCCTCCAACCCAACCACAGCCACCTCTAATGCAACCACCACCTCCAAACCAACCACTACAACCTCCAATGCAACCACCGCCTTCAATCCAACCGCCACCACCTCAATTTTAAGAGAGAAAGCCGGAATAGGAACTTTATTCATTTAAGGTACTTTTTGTGATTTGCAAATGTATAAAAAATATAATCTCTTATAATAGTATAGAATGAATTGTAATAGTAAAATTCATGATCAGTTGAAAGTAATGGGGAATATTATGTGCGATTTTTGTGATTTACAAATAGTAGATTGTGTGAAAAGTCAAGCTGACCCGTGTTGTAAAAATATGCAATTGATTAAAGATCAGGGAATAAATGTTTGTCAAGCTTGTGGTTCAGTTCACGGTTATGATTATGTTAATGAGTATATAGATTTTCATGAAAATAAGCATAAGATAAGACGCGAATCGGTTTATAATCGTAAGTATCATATTGAAAATGTATTGAATATTATAACAAGTGAAAAAAATATTCAATTAACTTATAAACAAAAACAGATGCTTTATTCTGTCTTTAATGAGATAGAAAAAGTTAATAAAAATGTTAATAATGGACGTAAACGGTTGATTAGTGTTAAATATATTATCAAACAATTGTTTATGATGCTTGGTCTACCCCACGAGCGCATAAAAGTGTCAAAATCTAAAGTGACACAGAAAAAACATGATGAATATTGGTCTAAAATAGAGTCCAAGATAGGGGATAAAATAGACGCTCTCACGATAAAAACTTTGAATCGTATTTCTTCAAGAATTTGTCAATGATTGGACTGTTATCCATCACATAATTATCCATGTAACTCATCGTGGATATCAGTTCAGACAAATCAGATTCACCTGTTCTTAATGCATTCTTCAGCAAAATCAAAAGGTGACCATAACTCTGGTAAGCATATTGACAATTCTGAATTTTCAGATCAAAGTTTTTGTGTTTCATCCAACCCTGAATCAAGATAGCTGTCCCGCTGATTGCAACAAGACTAATGCCACTAGTAGCGATACTCGAAGCAATGCCTCCAGAAGCAAAAACAACAGACAATGTGTCACCCACGTACTTACACCTTTTATAATACTTTGTGGCTTTTTTGTATGCCCAATGTTTTCGGTGATATGTTTTGTAATAACTTTTTAACTCATCGATTTTTTCTTTTGATAATTTATTTGAAATGTGATTCCAATTAAATATTGAATTTTTGACTATGACCATACATATTCATTATTTTAAATTTTTAGTCTTTTACTCCAGCAGTATATTAAACCAGTGATCTGACCGCATAAAGGAGACCTTTTCATACATTTTGTAGTCATGTTTTCAGGAATAACATATAGATATCCCCGGTCTAATAAGTGTGAATTATAGAACCTTCCATAAGCATCATGCAAAATGCTATGTGAATGAAGTATGTTAGAATTTCTAAACAATCTTTCGAGAAAATGTGTCAATTTTCCATTTCCGGGTCCAATTAAGCCTATCTCATTATCATTCAATCTCAATACTTCAGCTAATGGTATAAATATTCCAAAATGTTTTTGGTATAGATATTGGTATGCTAAAGCTGACTTTATTATTACACTGTCTATATTAGGATTGTATAGTTGGGTATGCTCATAAAAAAGTCTTATATAAGCTATTGTGTCTCGTACCATATAAATTATGTCATACTAATTTGCTTACAAATCAAAATAATCTTCAATGAACCTATGCATGTTTTTCAATTCATTATCAGTCAATGTTTTTCCCCAAACTGCAAATGCATATAAATCCATCTCACAATGATTGACAAAGGAACCATCTGTATGTAATTGAGCACCAAGGAGAAAGTCTTGTGCAGCTCCACC
>BLFK01001121.1:408147-430647 GCA_014634185.1 Astreopora myriophthalma
ATCGTATACATTTGAGTAAACGTTTGAGACATATTCTTTAACACCATAAACGATTAGATGTGCTTTCTTTGTACTCCCTTCAGTTATACTTCCATGAAGATCTATGAATATATATTCAGGTGGAGATTCTTGCCACTTATGTAAATGAACAATGCTTCTTGTATATCCATCAGTGTCAAATATCTTTGTAGATTGTTGGTTGATAGTAAGAACGGTTGAGACAACATTGACAGTTGTCGAACCAATGCGAGCTTTATCAGGAACAAAAAACTCGATCACCATTGTGTACTGACCTATAGGAAGTTTGTAGGCATTAAAACTTATTCTTGACCTGTATTTGTTCTGAGCATCTGTTGTAAGAACAACTTCATAAGCTTTCTTATTAATTTCATGTGGACTGGATGCGAAATCTACAATACCGTTAACAACAATGTCAGTCTCTGATGAGCTCTCATCCACGTCTTCCATCATATATCTAAAAACGTCTTTATCAGCAGAAGATGAAGTTATGTGGGCCTTATTCACATAACTCTTATAATCGTCTGTTATTCGTGTATACAAGTTTGTGTTGGAATCATTAAGTTTGGTGTTGAAGAATGAAACATTTACAGCATCACGACTATTATTTGGTTGAGGTGTTGCTAAATTGGTAATCTTATTACCTCTCATGTCTAAATCACCACCAAGAGAGTTAGGTTTGATACGGTTAAGAAAATTATGATCAGCATAATATTTTGTTACAGCATCTTTTAAATCAGTTGGATGAGCCATATTTCTGATTTTATGATTGTTCATATAAAGGTCACTTGAAATGGTTTTGTCTAATTTTCGAGATGATACTGTATCTATATAATATTTCGTGGCAGCATCTTTTGAGTTAATTGGATCAGTCAAATTAGTGATCTTATGGTATTGCATATCAAGATCGCTGGCCGCAATATAGTCTAATTTTAGAATCAATTGTGTGTCAAGATAAGATTTTGTTACAGCATCTTTTAAATTAGTTGGATCAGCCATATTGGTGATTTTATGATTTTGTATATTAATATCGCTGGAAACCGTTTTGTCTAATTTTCGGTTTAAATTTGTATCAACATAAGATTTTGTTGCAGCATCTTTTAAATCAGTTGGATCAGCTATATTTATGATTTTATGATTATTCATATCAAGGTCACTGTTTGAGACTTTCTGCAAATATTTAGTATCACAGAAACCTACATTAACAACATCATTGGTGTTTTGAATGTCATATCCAAGATTTGTAATCTGTTTGTTACCCATGTCCAGATTTCCAGTCATTGCAACACTTCCATCTTTTTTCAAAGCATCGTGTGAAGACGGTATTTTTGCTATTTCTGTGTCAACATAACTTTTATTGCAAGCGCTTGAATTAAACTTGGGGGAGGCAAGATTGAATATCTGCCTTTGATTATTATTGAGAGTTGATAAAAAAGAGATTGAATTATATAAAGTACCGCCAGTTCGTCGATTCAAAAATTTGTCATTCAAGTATTTCAAGTTGACTGTATCACTTGATGAATGCATATTTTGGTCGTAGTCTGGTACTCTTATCCGGCTCTTGAAAGTTTGTACCCGAGTCGTCAGAAGATCAGCTTTCACATCAAGACCTATGTCGACATAACCTTTATTCGCCGCTTGATCGTTACTATCAGGTTGTGAAACGTTAACTAGTTTTTTATTTTCTATATCATAATTTCCATCTTGGGTTAACTTAAATCCGATTCCCTGAGGACCAGGGGGTCCAGGCTGTCTAATTACAGTTTGACCCTTTGACGGAGCAGACGATGAAATATGTGCATTAAATATTCCCATTTATATCAGTAAGTTATATAGTTCCGTAAAAATTCCTATTGATTCGCTTCATTGGCTTATCAACATACAGAAAAGAATATGGTTTTTGGGTAGCTTTAATGTATTTATCCTTGTCAACTCCCAACTCACGGGATATCAGACTTCTTTCATTACTGCTAGGAAAGTCATAAACACAAAAATGAGAGCAATTAAGACGAATATCTTTTGGTGTTTTGTAAAATGATTGGCTCAAATAAATCACAGAGCAGTTCTTATGTCTGCCACGAATGAAATAATCAATCAACGGTTTTTGGTTCTTTTCACAAATAAAGTCATCAAAAATAACTATTTTCTGCGCATCGTCCTTCTGCAGTTCTTCAATCGGAATTATATCGTCATTGCTGCAAACAAGAACATCATACCCCACACTTTCTGATGCTGATATATCAGCCATTCTTTGTATAATATCCTTGTATTTCTGCTGTTCGAGATTTTTTGCATAAAGGTGTATTCTATCGTAATACAAAAGTGGGTACATCAACATATGGTACATCAACATATGGTACAGCAAATTGGTCTCTCCACTCCCTGAGTTGCCACATATAAGCATCCGAAAAGTGTTATTTGGCATAAAATCGAATCTTCTTTTGAATTTGTTAGTTTTGTCATTTCTATCATAATTAGGAATTTCCATTTATATCAATACAATAGATAAGTTAAGATAAGTTAATATAAGTTAATATTATATGGATATACAACGATTGAAACAATTATCTGAAGCCAAAATTAAGGCTGGAATATTAACCAAACAAGTTAGAAATAAATTGAAGGAGTACAAGGAGAGTAAACAAGATTTACAACAAGGTTTATCAGAAACTTTCAAACCAATTATTGAAGCCCAAGAGCAAACTAAACAAACAATCGATGAAAAACAGGACCAATTGATTGAACAATTAGAAAAGAACCAAAAAGCATTGACTTCCGGTTTGGAAGACATTGCTATGTTGACCTATCAGACAGAAACAAAACCACAATCAACAAAGCTACCAATAGGTTACAAACCAACTATGCAACTCACATCAGATTTAAATGCAGAGTTTGATGACGCCGATAAGGAAATATTGAATAAATATGGTCTCAATCTACCGAGCCAGTTATTAAAAGGAATATATGATGGTATTGTTGATTATAATGAAACTGAAAATAAATTGAACAAGAATCTCAAAACTTTAAAGAGTAAAAGAACCAAACTAACGAATGCTAGAAATAAGACACAAAAAGACGTTGATAAAATTGAAAACATGTCAAATGAAATCGAAACATTGCCAAAATATCAAAAAAGAATAAAAATGTTTACTGAAGGCCTAAAAACTCTTAAAGGTTCAGGTTATACCCAACCAAAGAGAAATGCATACAAAATATCATCTTATGGGCAATATGGTGGACTGATGATTGATATTCCAAAATTAATGGGACAACTTAGGCTCGTCGCAACAAAAGATAACCACAAAGTGATGGACAAAAAGGTTGATTTTGATACAATTGATTTATTGACAAAGAAATTTAATTCGAAAAAGAAATACAGTGATATTGCAAAAATGGTATTTGATGAATTGAACCAACTAAGTGAGATTCCAATCCATAAATCCAGTAAAAAATTCAAGAAAATTGGTTCCGGTGTTGTTTATTACAATAATGCAGAAGATTTGCTGGACAGAATGGAATTACTTGGTGGATCCATTATGGCTGGAAATAATGGTGTAAAGAATGAGTTTTCACAAATAGCACATAAATTGAATGAACTAGGGGTGATAAATAATGGTCAACTGGTAGATTTATTGAAGCAATACGTAATATAATATAGTGTAATGATATATGCAAGAAAGAGCGATACATATTTCATCTGCTAGCAGACAGAAAATTGGTCGAAATCGGCCTGATGACTTTATTATTAAATTTGATCCACCATTGAAGCTGGATCCAAAAATGCAACATGAAATGGCTGTTGATCGAATTACAATGACATATTCATGGCATAATGTAAACCATGAATACGGAAATGACACGATTAAATATAGCAAAGACAATGGTGTTTCATGGAAGACAATTATATTTGTTGCAGGAATGTATTCATATGAAGATCTTGACGATTATATCAGTCAATCAATTGTTCAAAAAGGCGATAAACCAGCTAACAGAAGTGGGATAAAGCTTTATTTTGTGCTTTCATCATACAAAGTTGTCATTCAGCTAGATGACCAATGGCAGCTTGACATTAGAGACTCTAAATTTGGAGATCTTATTGGTTTTGAACCAAAGATAATTACCCAAAATGAACATGGAACAAAATTACCAAATATAACTAATAGTATCGATGTAATAAACATAAATAGCAACATCATATCGGACAGTCTCAGTAATGGTGTATTTACAAATACTCTGACAACAATACCAACAGACAATTTAACAAGGAGTTATCCATTTACTTTTGAGCCAAGAAGAGCATTATTCAACCCAGTTTCAAAAACAATTATTTCAGAATTAAACATATCAGTTACAGACGCTTTGGGGCGTCCCATTGATTTAAACGGTATTGATTGGTTTATGCAATTAATACTAAGATCTAGTTTAATATAATATATCAATATATGGTACGACAAAGTGAATTTAAACAACGTTTTGACCCAGATTTGGGTCGTTATGTGAGCAAACATATCCATGATGAAACAATTCATGGTGAAGGAATAATGGATGTTTTCAAATCAATTGGATCAAAACTTTTTGGAAAAACAGCGAAAGAATTAGCTAAAAAAGGAGCCAAAACTGCAGCTGAAAAAGCAGTCACCAAAACTGGTGAATACGCTGGTAATAAAGCAGGAGATAAGATAATACAGTTATTAAGCAAAGGGAAAAAGAAAACCCCAATGGAATCCATTATTCAACCAACAATGAGTCAACCTATGTCTGATATTGAAATAGCGGAAAGAGTCAATCGGATATTATCTGGAGGGAAACTAAACAGAAGAATAAAAATATAATATTTTATCTAACATAAGGTTATAGATGAAATCATTCAGAAATCCAAAACACGTTGAAAGATACGAAGATGTATATTTCCAACTGGAGACACCACTAAATACTGGTAATCCGGGGAATAATAATTCACAAAAGAAAGATGGTTATCGTTTTGTAGTCGATAATAGAGGAGAAGTTACTCCTTTTGATTGGTATAATGCAAGAGTATCAGTTGGTTTCAAAGTTCAGACAATGGCAAATGCAAACATAGCAGTTGACGACCATAATGGTATTGTAAATGGTTCCCACAGTCTTATAAACGATTTGGACATAAGGTTAAACGGTAATCATGTGTATGATTGCAATCAAGCAAATCATTGTGTAAATATCAAAAATATGTTGGAATATAGTCCAGTATATGCTCAATCCACTGCAACAAATGAGTTTTTCTATGTGGATACAAGCCGACACGCTGAAGAACGATCGGCTGAAGACAACTACAATAAAGGATTTTCCAGCAGAAAAGCGCTTTTGGGTACATCAGCAGTTGTCAATACAGAAATATCATTAAACAGATATGCATTCTTTGAAGCACTGAGAGACGAGTTATTGCCTGCTACAAGATTAGAATTGAATTTAAAACTTGAATCAGATGGCAATCTTATTTGGCAAGCTGGTGCGGATTGTCGTGTGATAATCACAAGAATGGAGCTCATTGTACCACGAATCACTTTCAATTCAGAAGGACAGTCATTGTACATCAATCAATACTTGAAACCTCATAAATGGACTTATTTGCGTGAAAATGTAGAAAGAAGCAATTCATCAACACAGAGAAGTGGTAATTTCCAGATAACAAGTGGCATTTCAAAGCCAAGACATCTATTTGTGTTCATTATAAATGATGCCAGTATTGGTTCACAAACAGCAAATCCATTTTTGTATAATACATTCAGCGTATCAACTAACCCAAGAACATTGACAAATTGTCATCTCGTTGTTGGAAATGGTAATGAATATCCTGATGTACATTACACTCCAGATGCTGATTTAACTCGAGTATACAGAGATGTTTTAAAATATGTGCATGCAAATAATGAATACGGTCAGGGAACGTTGTTGAATATCAATAACTTCAAAACATTGTTTCCTTTTGTATATTTTGATTTGACCAAACAAAAAATGGATATCAAAGATGGTACCACAAAGCTGACCTTTCATTATGAATTATCTGGTACAACGGCAACAGCATATTCAGTTTATGCATTGACATTATACGAACAAGAAGCTGAGCTTATTCAGAAAGATAATAAATTATTGTTCCGATAGATATTCAATACAAGATATGTAATTTTATCTAGTTTATTATTATATGTATTATCCACATGGAGTAAAACTATCAAGAGGACAAAAAGAGAAACTAGCCTCAGCATTGAGAAACAATTCAGCGATAACATTGAGATTATCAAAATCTGAATTAACTGGTCCGGATCAACTTATGTTGACCAAAACGCAAATAAATAAATTGAGAAGAGCTATGCAGAACAATACAGGGTCTGACATTAAAATAAGCAAAACACAGATACGAAAAGCGGTTCAAATGGGAGGAAGTTTGTGGTCATCAATATTTTCATTGGGTACAAAACTTCTTCCAAAGGTACTTCCAATGGCTACTAAAATTGCAGGTCCATTGGCAACTGGAGCATTGTCGGGTTTGTCCAGTTTAGCGGTTGATAAAATATTTGGAAATGGACAAGTTGGAGGATTTATGATTCCACAAAATAAAATTGAACAATTAATCAAATATAAAGATTGGCTTACAGATGCACAAAAGAAACAAATAGTCAATGCAATGCATACGGGCGGCAAACTTGTAATTAAACCGACTAAAGCACAATCTGGTGGCTTTTTGGGCACTTTATTGGCTTCAATTGGTATACCTATGCTCATCAATGCATTGACTGGAAAAGGATTACAGATTGACCGTACACGTAACAGACGATCTCTTCCAATTTATGTTCCAGGAACGAAACCTATTCCCACTCAAGATGGGGGTTTAGTTATGCCAAATGATTGGAGGTCACCTCCTTTTATTGGTTCATGGGACAAACCAATCGGTATGGGAGTAAAAAAAAAACAAAAAAAAAGGAAAAGGCTTGCTGCTTGGCAAAAACAGTCCATTCAAGGGGATTCCACTAATCGGGGACATACTATAAGGTTCATCAATAAACCGCTTAGTAATTTCGATCTATTAAAATGGATTGATAAATTAAATATAGTACACTTCCGAGGTATATATAGCAGAGATAAACTACCAAATAAAATCCTAAAAAATGAAACCGGTATCATTAACCTGGATTCACATATTGGCCCTGGCACACATTGGGTTGCTTATCGAAACGGAAATAAATATGCAGAATACTTTGATAGTTTTGGGTTAAACATGCCCAATGAAGTAGCCCAATACTTGTCAACTAGTGGTAAACCCTTAATTTATTCAAATGATGAAATACAAGAAAGAGATTCAGTTTTATGCGGTTATTGGTGTATTTATTATCTGTATGAAAGACAAAAAGGAGTCAGTATTTTGAGAGTTATTCATAATCCACATTTTGATATGGATGACCAAAACGTTAATCGAGAGTTCGTGATCAAATATTTCACAAATATAATGTAATATATGTATATATGGTAAGATCGTATTGTGTTAAACAAAAGAAGGTCACTGAATGTGTACCTGGTAGCGAACGTTTTGTGAAAGCTAAAAATGGAAGAACTATGATGAAATGCACGTGTGCAGAATGTGGTATAACCAAAACGAAATTTGTTTCATCTCAGGGAAACTAATGAGCCCGTCTGAAGGGGCGGGCATGTTTGATATGGGAGGTGTGCAAGCACTTAGTGCGTTACCTTTCAAAACAGCCATTAAAGGTCTTCAATTCTTGGACAAAACCGGATTATTGAAGACGGGAATGGATACCAAAACAGCAGAACAAGCTTTAAAGAGGCTTTACGGGGGGAAAATCGACGTACATAAAGTCATCGGCAAGCTCCCAAAACCAAAAGGTGGTTGGACTCCACCAAACTACAAATATATGGGACCATATAATCCACTTGATAAACAGTTAGAATATGATCCCACTACTGGTCAGGTTACAAAATGGCATGTTCAACCTTATAATAAAGTTGATGAAATAGCAGCTCATCATGATATATGCTACAGCATGGGAAAAGACAAAGGAGAATGTGACCGAAAAATGGTTCAGTCCCTTGACCAAATACCTTATGGTGAAATGCCAAAATGGGGCCAAACAGCTCGTTTTATTATAAACACAAAACAAAAACTAGGTCTTGGAGTTCCAAAAAACGGAAAACGCCGTTGAGTGAAGAAAACTGGCAAGAAAAATTAGCAGATGAGTTACATGCACCCATAAAACGTAATTTCACTCGGCGGCGTATAATTGTAAATCATGTTGATGAGATTTGGGCGGCAGACCTTGTTGAGATGCAACAGTTTAGTAAATGGAACAAGGGTTACCGATATCTTTTAACAGTTATTGATGTATTCTCGAAATACGGTTGGATTGTTCCTTTGAAGGATAAGAAAGGTGAAAGTGTTAAATATAGTTTTGAGAAGCTGTTTAAGGAAGGCAGAAAACCACAATATCTATGGGTTGATAAGGGAAAGGAGTTCTATAACAAACATGTGAAAAACCTATTGGAGAAAAATGGTATACATATATACTCAACTGAGAATGAGGAAAAATCATCAGTGGTTGAAAGGTGGAATCGAACAATCAAGTCCAAAATGTGGAAGCAGTTCACTGTTCAAGGTAATACACAGTATTTAGATATGCTCCCCAAACTACTAAAACAATACAATAATGCAATACATTCAAGCATAAAGATGACACCAGTTGAAGCATCTGATAAAAAGAATGAAGGAACCGCTTACTTCAATTTGTACGGTGATATAGATGCATTAAAACAGAAACCGAAATTCAAAATAGGCGACAAGGTCCGAATATCTAAGTATAAACGGAAGGTGTTCGACAAGGGTTATACACCTAATTGGACAGAAGAAGTGTTTACAGTTGATAAGATCCAATACACTAATCCAATAACATACAAACTGAAAGATCTAAGAGGTGAAGATATTCGAGGTAGTTTTTATGAACCTGAATTATTAAAAGCCAGACAGGATGTTTTCCGTATTGATAAAGTCGTTCGGAGAGATTATAAGAAGAAACAAGCTTTGGTGAAGTGGAAGGGATATCGTGATGACTTTAACAGTTGGATACCAATGACGGATTTGAAAGATATATGAAATATTATATAGTGATATATTATATGTTGGTTACCGGTAAAGATTTTAATACATTAAAGCTAAAAGCAAAACTATTTTTCGGAGCAAAAGACCTCGCTTATTCAAACCGCGCAAACAAAAAATACATGGTAACGCTTCGAGATGGACGTAAAATCCATTTCGGAGATAACAGATATGAAGACTTCCTCACGCATAAAGACCACAATAGACGTTGGTTATACCGTAGAAGAGCGTCCAATATAAGAGACAAAGACGGCAAAATCACAATTTTCGATCCACGTTCCCCCAATTTCTGGAGTTATCACTTATTGTGGTAGTTCATTTTTATCTAACGTATATATGTAAATCATAATTCAGTGTATGCTATGTTTTGAATAAATTAGCTTAAACTGTTTTTTGCTATTATATAGCCAAAAATATATATTGTTTCTGGCTATAGGATTTAAAAAGGTTATAGAATTTATTTAAACATATATAGTTAATATATAGTAATGGAAAATCAGAATATTAAGAGAGGTCAAGGCAGACCAAAAGTCTTCACAACGGAAGAACTGATAAAACGTAAAACTGCATTGATGTTAAATAAAGAATGGTATTGTGATATTTGCAACAATTATCATAATTATACACTTGCGGGAAAATGGTGTCACTTGAAAACCAAAAGGCATGCTCGTAATATTGAAAAATTAAATCAAAATTAATTTTACAGTTCAAAAGATGTATAAATATATCATTTGAATTTTTAATTATTTGGAGACACTTAAACGCGCGTACAAAAACACTTAAAAGAATATCTATAGATTATATATAGAATAAAAATAAAAGAATATAAATTAAATTTAATGAATAAGAAAGATCTCAAAAAATTGAGTAAATCTCAGCTCATCAAAATGCTGTTGCAGCAAGAGAAAAAGAAGCCTGAAATTATCATGGTAGATGATACCAAACCAATGCCAGCACCCAGAACTAAAAAACCAGTGCCAGCACCAAGGACTGTAAAACAAATGGTTCAAGATTATGAAAACAACATAATTCTTCCACCGTTACAGTTCAGAGACAAACCAGTGCCTGCACCAAGAACCAAAAAACTAGTCAAACCAGTGCCTGCGCCAAGAACTAAAATAGAGGAAACGGGTAAAGCTCTGAAAGGCTATACAAAGTCCTATGAAATCAGTATAAAAAATAACAAAGACCCGTTGATTCAACTACAAAAAACAAGAAAGGCTGTTGCATACCATATTAAAAGTGTATTAAACTCCATGAAAGGACTGAAATTTGTTGAAACAATTAGGGTCACATTCACAAAAATATCTGGTAGTGAAACAGCTTATAAGACTGCATATTTCAACAGTCCGCCCCAAACAATTATAAATGATCTGGAAATTGTTGAATCGCTTGAAGATTCAAACCAAAATATATTAAACAAGATAGCTCAATGGATATCTGAAGGGTCTGGTTGGACTGTTCAATCAGTTGATGACCATTATCTTAATGTCGTATTATATAAACCAATGAAAGGCTCTTCATACATCAAATTACCCATAGAACTAAGAAACAGTGCAAAGGGATTAATCAACATGAAAAATGAGGATAATGAATGCTTCAGGTGGTGTCACATCAGACATTTGAATCCTCAAGACAAAAAGCCACACAGAATCAAAAAAGTCGACAAACAATACATAGACAACTTAAATTATTCAGGGATTGAATTCCCAGTCACAACCAAACAGTACAATAAAATTGAGAAGCAAAATGAGATTAACATAAATGTATTCGGTTATGAAAATAGACAACCATACCCAATTTACGTCTCAAAAGAAAAACATGAAGACTGTATGAATCTTCTTCTGATAACAGAAAATGAAAACAAGCATTATGTATTAATAAAAGATTTTAATAAATTAATGTACAATCAGACAAAGCATAAGGAAAGGAAGCACTTCTGCATGTATTGTCTTCAATGTTTCAGCTCTGAAAGAGTATTAACTAATCACAAAGAAAACTGTATACAAGTGAATGGTACACAAGCAATTAAAATGCCGACTAAAGATAACAACATACTAAAATTCAATAATTTTCACAAACAACTACCAGTACCATTTGTGATATATGCAGATTTTGAAGCCGTCATTGAAAAAATACATGGTTGCAAACCTGATAACGAACAGTCATACACTGAGGCCTATCAAAAGCACACAGACTGTGGTTATGGATATAAGGTTGTTTGTTGTTATGATTATAAATACAGCAAACCAGAACAAATTTACAGAGGAGAACAAGCTGTATACAAATTCATGGAAGCTATGCTAGACGAAGTAAAATATTGCAAAAAAACAATGAGAAAAGAATTCAACAAACCATTGACAATGACAAAAAATGATGAAGAAGAATTCAAAAAAGCTGACAAATGTCACATGTGAAAAAGAATACAACAAAACGGACGTAAGAGTCAGAGATCACTGTCACATAACTGGTCAGTACAGAGGATCAGCTCATCAAGAATGCAATCTCTCTCTTAAAGTAAACCCAGAAGAAATAAAAATACCTGTTATATTTCATAATCTGAGAGGTTATGACAGTCATTTCATAATGCAAAAAATTGGTGAAATAGTTAAGAAGCATAAATACACAAACAGGAAAGGTGAACAGTGTCAAATGAATATTAATGCAATTCCCAACAATATGGAAAAATATATGGCCTTCATGCTTGGTAATCATCTGACATTCATTGACAGTTTCCAATTCATGAGTTCCAGTCTTGAAAAACTAGTAAATAATCTGCCAAAAGAAGCATTAAAATATACCTCTAAAAAATTCAAAGGTGAAAAGCTTGACTTAATGGCACAAAAAGGAGTGTATCCATATGACTTTATGGACAGTTTTGACAAATTCAATGAACAACTCCCAAAAAAGGAAGAATTTTATAGCATCTTAAATGATGAACATATATCAGATGAAGCATATAAACATGCAAAAAATGTTTGGAATGTATTTAGTCTAAAAAACATGGGTGAATACCATGATTTGTATCTTAAATCTGACGTCCTTTTGCTGGCTGATGTGTTTGAAAACTTTAGAAAGACTTGTCTAGAATACTACAAATTAGACCCATGTCATTATTTCACATCTCCAGGGTTATCTTGGGATGCTATGCTTAAAATGACTGATATCAAATTAGAACTTATGACTGATATTGACATGTTTCAATTCATTGAAAAAGGAATGCGTGGTGGAACAAGCTACATTGCCAATAGATATAGTAGAGCAAACAATAAATACATGAAAACATACGATGAAAAGGCGCCTTCAAAGTATATAATGTATCTAGATGCTAACAATCTATACGGTTGGGCTATGAGTCAATATTTACCTACTGGAGGTTTCAAATGGATGACAGAAAAGCAGATAGACAACATAAATTTAGCTAAATACGAAGAAGACAGTAAGAAAGGTTTAATATTGGAAGTTGATTTGGAATACCCTAAAGAGTTGCATGACCTTCACAATAACTATCCATTGGGACCAGAAAAAGTAAAAGTAGACAAAAGCATGCTATCAGATTACTGCAAAAAAATAGCAGCCAAATATAATATATCAACAGGTCTTGTGCATAAATTAATCCCAAATTTGAATAACAAAGAAAGATATGTCTTGCATTACAGAAACCTGAAATTATATATGGATCTAGGTTTGAAAGTAACCAAAGTCCATCGGGTATTGGAGTTTAACCAGTCTGCATGGTTGAAGCAATATATTGATTTCAACACTCATAAAAGAACTAATGCAAAAAATGCTTTTGAGAAGGACTTCTTCAAACTCATGAATAACAGCGTATTCGGCAAAACAATGGAAAATATAAGAAAGCGAGTAGACGTAAGATTAGTAACTGATGGACAAAAACTCGTAAAAATGGCATCCAAACCTACATACATAAGCAGTAAGATATTCAATGAAAACCTTGTAGCTGTGCACAAGATTAAAGAAACACTGACCCTAAACAGGCCGGCATATATAGGTATGTGCATTCTAGATCTCAGTAAGACACTAATGTATGATTTTCATTATAATTATATAAAAGACAAGTATAACAATAAAGCCAAACTTTTATTCACAGACACCGACAGTTTGACTTATGAAATTGAAGCTAATGACGTATATCAAGATTTTTGTAATGATAAAAGCAAATTTGATAACAGCGACTATCCTGAAAGCTCACAATATTTTGATAAAACTAATAAGAAAGTCATAGGTAAATTCAAAGATGAATCTGCTGGAGTTCCCGTTTGTGAATTCATTGGTCTACGATCGAAAATGTATAGTTACATAAAGGAAAACCAAAAAGAAGGGAAGACTGCCAAGGGTATCAAAAAGAACATTATAAAAAACAATATCAAACATGAAAACTATAAAGAAACATTATTCAATAATAAACAGATGCACCACAAAATGAAAACAATTAGAAGTCAAAACCATCAACTTGGAAGTTATGAAATCAATAAAATATCACTCAGCTGCTTCGACGACAAACGATATATACTAGAAGACGGAGTCAACAGTTACGCATACGGGCACCATGCCATCATTTGATGACTTCGCGACAATTACAAACTTCAGCATAGCACAAACTTAATACAAAATTTTTTGCGAGTAAAGTTTACTTGAAGAATTTATAATAAGAACTTGTTTCGTTATGATTGGTTGAAAAAATCATAAGACCGTCTCGTGATCTGAAACAATAAGCTAGACGCGATGACTCATCTTCCTGGGGGAACCCCCTCTTAAGACCTCCTGTGTTTCCGAGAAAGTCACGCAAAATACGAACGCAAAATATTGGATGCCATACGATGGAAAGTAGTTAGAGTTGGGTTGGTATGAGAACATATGACGTCACGCCACAGCTGTGGTGTTTTAAAGTTGGGTTGGTATGAGACTAAAATACGAGCGCAAAATATTAGAAGCCATACGATGGAAAGTAGTTGTAGAGTTGGGTTGGTGTGAGACCATTTTGTAAAAATGGTCTCGTACCCCCAACTCTATAACTACTTTCTTGCTATCTCAATCTGGTTTTCAAGTTTGTTTTTTACGCATACCTCTAATGGCGATGAGATTCTTTGCCCGGAAACGAACTTCCAGGGCGTAACTACGGAGAGACGTCAGTTAAGGATTCTGACAAGCAAACACTGAACCACAACAACAACAACAACTACTACCACAATAAAAACAGCAACCATCATCATCATCTCATAAGAAAATCGGGGAATACAACACTGAATTGCACATTGTAAAGAAAAAACCCGCGTGCATGTAAGAACCCACGTTTTAGAAGGTCTCGCAACATAGGTTCTCGTGTTTTGGGGTAGCTTGCTATTGGCAATTCCGGCTGAGAAGGTTCTTAATTAGGGACAGGTCTTAATTTCTATGAAGGAGTTGCTGATTACCAGAAAAATAAATAAACTTGGATTTGGGCCTTAAACATACAGTATTCGTTCACAACTGTATCATGTTAAGCCTAACAAAACTCATTACAAACTCCTTGGTTAAAATGTTCATCATAATTGAACTGTACCCCACACAAAAGAACCCGCTTGACCTTGCTTGGCTAAGCAGGTTCTTATATTTTTGGGTATTGAAATGGAAATTTCTGTAATTAGGTTCTTAAACCACTACGTTCCTACACGCGGGTTTTTACTGTAGTTCGAATGGCTGACTTCTCACATAACCGTGGGATTACTCCCTTACAGAAAAAGAAGATTATTCAGTACACACAGCTTTCTCTATCTCTATTTTTGACTGGCTAGAAGCACACAGCTAATTCAAACTTAATTCGGTGAAAAACAGGATCATGCCGAGGAAAGAAGGGTAAAAAGGATACTTATTTCTGAAGATCAGGAGCACGTGTGTGGATGATTGGGGAAGGACAGCAAACCTTCTTGACGCAATGAGAGGCCGCTGAAAAGAGAAACAAAGAGAAGAGTCAAAACTAACGAATCGACAATCTATGGGTGTGGTGTCGGTAGTATATGTAGACGCAGCACGAGGAAACAGTGGGAAACGACGGAGGGACAGGGGTAAGGAAGTGACGCAAAACTGAGCCTGATGATGTGTAACATGAAGGCGAAGCGTCTTGTTGAAAAATGAAACTCCTTTCATCTTTTCTTTTGAAGCAAAGAGACCCGTCTGCGGATGAGGAGGGTGTAGTGGAAGACGAAATTAAAAAAATATCTAGTGTGGATAAAACTCCACCAAATCTCAGCCATAATGTATGATCAAAAGCCGCGACGTGCTTACATGGCGCATAAGATAACTCGACAATACCCAGGTACGCAGGTTGTCTTTTGGCCATGTAAAGATACATTTAGCCGTGTTTTGCCATATTTAGACGTGTTTAGCGGCCTCGCAGAAAGGTAGCTCCACCTGGCGAGGTCGCACACACACACGTTAAGCCGAACTATGTTTTAGCCGGGGTAGGGGAAGGCTTCCGTAGGCGGGCTGTAAATTTTCCCCTTGCGTAAACAGGGCCTTAGAGCTACTCGATCAACCACTTGGTTAAAAATGGGATAAAAATAGTTGACTTCTCAAAAAAACAAAACAAAACAACAACAACAACAACAACAACAACAACAACAAAACACACAAAAAACAAAAAAACTGTTCTGACAAACTGAAGTGATTCAGGCAACTGGTTTCGAGCACCAGCTAGGAGTAAATTACAAATTGTGTATTTGGCCATTCTTCAAAACACCTACATGAGGATGTACACCAAGCAGAGGTTTGGAACTGAGTTTTGCTAAGGCTGACAGTGGACGGAATGTTTCGTGAAGGACCTGAAGAGAGAATATATTATCTTAAAATGAAAGCAAAGAGAAGAGAAGAGAAGAGCGCGAAAATTACTTCATCAGCCACTCCCCAAGAGGGCTTTTCAGGGCCAATGAAACAAATGATACAATTAACATAACATATATTAACTTATTAACTTATGAATTATATAGGCGAACTAGTCCTGGATCAAAAAGCGATTAATTCTGATTGGTTCTCTGAGCGGTTCGAATTTTGCAGCACGGACCGCTAAGATGGACCAGTCACCAAGCAAGGTACAGAGGTTGCCGAACCATTTATATTTTCACGCAGATGTAAAGAAAAATGAAACTGTGTTTCAGTTAATATTGTCCGAATTCCAGTATGAAACTGACGAATTTTACTTTCCAGAAGATAACCATAGCGACCTTCAGATTGGAGTACGAGTACGATTTCCCTTCTGAGCACGCGCACTTAAACAAATTTCGACCTGAAAACCTAATGCGCGTGCGCAGAAAAGTCGTACTCGCAGTCGTACTCGTACTCTAATCTGAAGGTCGCTTTTGTCGGCTGGAGATCAACAAGACTGAAGGAATAGAAAACCCTGGGCAAGAGAGCCACTGTAATAAAAACCTTACTGAACTAGCTTGTTCGGTCCCTATTGGGACTCGTTCCCTTTTTTTTTAGATCTCGCCTATCAGAACTCGATCAATATTCTCCCAATACGGACCGAACAAGTTAGTTCAACACCATCTATATATCGAAACATCAAAACTGGCAGGAGAAAGGGCTGTTGACTATTTTCAAATGCAGCTGATAAGTTGAAGCAATGAGTTCTGTGAACTACTCAAGTCGGGACTTGCAGGCGACCTTACCACTCAGCCACGCTACGCCCACAGCACGTTAAACCGTTTCACCCAGGGATTTTAATCAGTGCGAAACACGCACCAGCATTCGAGACACCTCTCCCTCATGCAAGGTGATTGCCGCGTGGCAGTGCGCTCCCGCGTTACGCCTCCACCATACTTGTCCAATACGGTTAGGGAGACACTTTGTGACACCTACACAAAGTACTATGGATTTCATTATGCAGCTGCATTTTCACAACCTTCCCTCCACTGGGTTAGCACTCGTTCACAGAGCTAAAAGGGACCCTGGACATCTAACTCCAATTTACATAACAGAAAATAAACTTTGAACTTAAGATTAAAATTAAAGAAGAAAATGTTCAGAAGTGTAAACGTGTCGAACCCTCGTCATTCTCTTCTTCTTCTTGCCAATTACCACTAGACCAACAAGGCAAGCTGCTGGAAACTCCCATTTTTTTGACATTATTTAAATAGTTACCCACAACAATAACTAAGCTAACCGTTTCAAATCGGCGCTTAGACCAAAGACTGTAAGATCGGAAATGCTGTTTCTTGCTGAACAGGAACTCTCTTCGGTCAGTTTTCTGTCTAATTTATGGGGTTCTTGATAACGGTACGCTTGTCTTATGGAAAATATTACGTCGTGCAATTGTCAGGAGGTGTCCGAGGTCCTCTTGATCTCTGTGAACGAGTGCTAACCCCTCCACTGCTATTAACGAAAACAAAAGAAGACAACTCCATTTAAGCGTAATCCTACTCTCCACACCTGGACAGTGTACGGAAGGCTTTGATTTCTGTTGAATTCCTGTTGGACGTGTCGGGCTGTGGCCCAATGGGGGTTGGCGTTCACATTTGGCCCGCAGAAACCAAATGTTAACACAAACTGAGACTGTTGTACGGACCATTCAACCGTCACCTACAAATTTAAACGGAAGAAGAAGAAGAAGGAAGAGAAGGAGAAGAAGGAGGAGAAGGAGGAGGAGAGAAGGAGAAGGAGAAGGAGGAGGAGAGAAGGAGAAGAAGGAGGAGAAGGAGGAGAAGGAGAAGGAGAAGGAGAAGGAGAAGGAGAAGGAGAAGGAGAAGGAGAAGGAGAAGGAGAAGAAGAAGAAGAAGCAGCAGCAGCGCGGGAAAACGAGAGCGACTTCCTCTCAATTGGTTTTAGTTTCGCATCTGATTGGTTGAAACGTTCGCGTGAATTTTTGAGCCAATCATAAAGCAATCCAAAACCAAAACCAAAGCAGTCGCGTCATTACTTTCGACACACAGGTGAAAACTGCTCCATGTAAGGTAAACTAAGGCCGCGTTCGATTGACTCTGTTCTGGAATAAGAATAAACACAAAAACCTCTAGATTTTGCTTAAGATGTCTCGATAGGAGCTCCTCGTGGAGCTGTGTCCGAGTCCCGTATGTAAAACGTCATTAGCACGTGATGTAAGCTTGTCACGAAATCCTTAACGGTTGAGAGGCCATAAGAAACTATTTCACGTAAGGGGACAGTATCAAGCTCATTTCAATAACACATTGAAAATTCGGATCTAAAGTAATTACGCAATTGCTTTGGTTTTGCTTTTGGTTTGCACTGTGATTGGATCAAAACACTCGTGAGAATTTTTTAACCAATCAAATGCAAAACAAAGACCAATTAGTCACTCACCTTTCCCGCGCTTGGCGCCGGCTGCCTTTACTTGCTTTGCATTCTGATTGGCTAGTGAAACCAAGTCGCGAATCACTTCGATTCGTGTTGGTATTATGATTGGATTGGTGAGACAATGAGGGCAAGTGAACTTACCAAACATTGTTTATCAGGGTCATACTGTAGGGTTAGCCGCTTGTAGTTGTAGGAAGACACACGGCACATGTGACGAAAATGGCTTTGTGAATCTGACAAGAGATTAACCAGCTTAGAACGATCAAAGACACTTGAACCTAATAGGCCATATTCGTATTCTCTCGTTTGCACTGAACGAGCATGGAATAGAGGCTGATGCGGGGGAATCTTTTCAGATGGAAATTTCTTCCCCCGCATGAGCCTCCATTGTATGCTCGTTCCAGTCCAATCCTGGGAATACGAATAAGGTCTATTTAATGGCCTGGTTCCCAGGAGTCTCTTTTAACTCAGTTGTAGAGCAGCCGAACTATTAATGGAAGGCCAAAGGTTCGACTCCAGTTAGGGCCAGTTTATCCGGAAACGAGCCAGCCCAGCAAACAGGCGGAAGTCTATATGGAAAATCCCACCGGTTTACCGGGATGAATTGTTTACGATGTAAGTTGCTCAAGAGGTCGAAGAGACGACACATGTACAACTGTAAAAAGGAGAAAAACGTTATAACAACGGAAAGATTACAACGACGCTGGAGAAGACGAAACTTGTTTCGTTTAAAATGGTCCGTAACTTCATATGAACAATAGCACCTAGAATTATACTTCAAGCGTTAAATTTGAGGAATAAGAAGAACTATTTCCACATTCCCAGTGTAATTTGCCCAGACTTTTGCTATGATCAGTTGAGGAATGGTACCCCATGACTCTTTAATTGAAGTGAATGAATGGTTTAAACACAGGCTCCCCATTGTGGAGCTCAGTTGAGCCTCTTTTTCAAAGTGAGCCTAAGTGCCAAAGCGAGTCTAAGTGCGAATAAAAACTACTTACCATCAGAAAACTTTCGCTCTTTGAGTCGTTTTGAAAAAGCGGCTAACGTGAACTCGAAAACAGTCTGTTGCTTGCATCAATGAGATGCTAGATGGCGGACGATTGACGAGGCTCCTGCACCAAACTATATTTCAGGGGGGTTTCGTGAAGACCATAGACGAAGACCATAGCCATCGCCCAACTACCTGAGACGACAGCTTTAGGCATAAAGGAGTGGTTGTAGAAGCTGATTCGTTGGTACCTGTTTTTGTCAGCTTCACAAAGTAAAAGAGAAACGGAAGTTTTACACGGTAAAACAAAAAAGTGGTGTACTAACCTTTGAGAAAGGCATCCAATTCCACAGCATGTCGATACAGCTTGCACACACTGCACCAGTCATTCAACAGTTTGCTCACAACAGACCTGGCCCAGTTCCTCTCACCATCCCCTTCCTTGTTCTCGGCATTGTTCTCGCCACCCTCCTCCTCCAAATTATACTCGAACAGGATGTGCCTCGTGCTCCCCTTCTCACTGGATGATATTCCCTCCAGAGGGCAGTTATCCATGATCATTTCCAAGAGACAGGTTCGCTGTGATTCCCCAGGAAATCGTAAGACACAATCCAAGACACTTGGTTGGAGGGAGGACACCAGTGCTGGGTCACAGTCTTTAGGGAGGGGAAGATTCGACAGTCTGACTGCCAGACCGACGCTAGCTTCTGAGGTCAGACCTTGGTAAATGATCTTGTGTCGACCCAGCTAGCAATAAATGACAAAAACTATGATTAAATCGTAATCACTTAAGAGTTCACTTTTGCCAAGAATTTGTAAGCATCTCTCAATTTTCAGCATGGAGAGATGGAGAGATGGAGAGATGGAGAGATGGAGAGAGAGAGAGAGAGAGAGAGAGAGAGAGAGAGAGAGAGAGAGAGCTCACTGCTTTTTGTATTTCTCATTGCTATTGGTATTTTCTCGAAGTGGTCTGTTGCTTGTCTGGTGGTGGTGGTCTGGTGCATGAAAAGCGTTTCATAGGGTTTCCAAACGGGCAGAAGTGCGTTAAAACAAAAAACAAACAATAGCCAAAACAACTTAAAAGGGGTCAATTCTATAAAACTTTGCAATTGTATTTTACGATAGTAGCTATTGTTTTGCTGTCTGAAGACAATAGCTACACTTGTAAAATGCAGTTCTAAACGTTTTATTAAATCAACCCCCAGGTGTTTGTAAATCTGAGGAAACCACAGGCAGGCAGTATGCAAATCAGAAGCGGAGCCTTAAGTCTTTGCCTTCGCCAAGACTAGTTGAGATCGAAATTCCAAACAGCCTTCACGGTAGTTATTTAACAATTATTCAATGAGCGCGCCTTGGATATGAGATGGTAAATAGCCAACGACGCACGTAGCGCGGAGTTGGCTATAACCAGTCTCATATCCAACAAGCGCGAATGGAATAATTGTTTTATTAAATTCTCAACCTTCGGATAATGCAATTCTAGCTTTGTCATTGGTAATTTCTCATTTCTCGACGAAACTTGGCTTCCCGCGAACAATTTTATGCTGAGCGACATTTGCTGCATTCATTTCCATATAAGGTCAAACGCAGGTATAATGGCTGATAACCGAGATCCAGTGAACCAATGAGAAAGCTAGAATTGCATTATCGGAGGTTGAGAATTTAACAAAAGTTATTATACTTATAATCGTGTTTGCGAGACGTTATGCATTCTTGTTTCCAGGGGCCGCGATTCTTTTGGTCACCACCAAGAATTACGACCTCTGGCTGGTTCCCAACCAGGAAGTCCGCGAATCACGGACTTCCGGCTCGTCTGCGCAATCTCAGAAATTTAAAACAATTAGTTGCTGTCGACGTTTCCTAAAATAGACCCCCACTGCGACTGCGCGCGCATCGGAACCGGCCAGAGGTCATTATTTTTGGTGCTGACCGAAAGAATCGCGGCCTCTGGGGGCGAGATAGAACGTTATGCAAAATTCCAGACTTTGCATTTACCTCTTCACGAAGCTGAATGAACGGTATCCTTGCGTGACAAATAGCAACCACATGACCAAATGTAGAAGCGTAAGACGAGTTGTTGTTTCCATCCTTCAATACTTCCGTCATGGTTTTCTGCTTTTTGTTGAACCGGTGTTCTTCTTCAGCTGGTTCAAGCTTCAAAACGAACAAATAAAAGTAAATGAGAGCAATTGGTCTTCCTGAGTAGGGGTTAAGGCATGCGGCAGGGTTGGTGTAGTACTGAGAGAACCCTGGGGGAAGAGTTGGCGTAATACTGAGAGAACCCTGGGGGGAGGGTATTCACCTTCCACCAATGTTGGCCAGAGGTTGGCGTCATGTATGGATTGAAATTGATGATTCTCTACTCTGCCCAGGGAAGTTTTGCTTTTTTTGGTTTGTTTGTTTGTTTGTTTTTTGACCAGGGGTGAACCTACGATCCTGGACGTAAGGAGTTGACACTTTTCCCATTCTTTGTTCGTTTGGACTGTACCCAAAAAAGAAGGACAACAATACCCCCTCTTTCTGCCCCCACCCAATGCAATGTTGTTCAGGAAGAAGCAGAGTCTCACCAGTGTCTTGGAAGGGATTGGGGGGGGGGCATAGTTCGGCACACCCTCACAGGGCTGTCCTGCATACAGACAGTGCTTTAAGTTGGACGTTTTTGTTTTCACTCCTACACAGAAAGTTGCCTTTAAAGAAAGACCCTCTTCAGTCAATTAGTCGATGTTCTTGTGATTTCGGAGAAATAAAGCTACAAGAAATAGCTCAGAGCCAACCCAAACACTATGTTTGGTGACCGATTTTTCGTTTTGCACTTTGTGAACCACTATAATACACGGAATAATCTGGAATGTTATGTCAACTTCTATTACCAGGAAATCACCATACATGTGAATCTTATGAAGTCTGCAAAAGGTTTCGAAACAGTTTGCTTTAGACTGCAGCTAATTCCCAGATTCGCAGTTTTGTTTCTGTAAACAAGAGCTTTTGAATTGCAAATGCAAATACCTACCTTTCGTTTTCTCTTTTCACCTTCCTTGCTAAC
>BLFK01001121.1:448147-455661 GCA_014634185.1 Astreopora myriophthalma
AAAGACACTAAATTGAAAATATAAAGGATATAATAATATCGTGACTAATACCTGCACGTATGGAGGAGAAAATCTATTTAATTCTTATTACTGCTATCTTTATGCATATCATAGGCTAAGAATTATCAACATATGGTGATATATACCAAGCTGATGGCAGTGATGCTAATTTAACTTTTTTTCTTAATTGGGTTAATACAGGATTGTCATGGTTTTAAGCAAACAAGTATGGAAATACATGTTTAACAATTTAAATCACGCTACAGCCTTCAATACAGCCTTTTGCATCCAAAATAAATAATATGACTGATTTTGTTCAATAGAGAGATGACTTCAAAAAGTCCACTAGAGATCAAAAGGGGGTGCATGAGGCCAAGTTCATTGAAGCAGTTAGGGCATGTGGTGTGTCTTTTACCATCTGGAGAGATAAACAAGGGAATTTGGACTGGACCTCACTGATGGGTTCAGAAAAGAAGAAATTATTAAACCATCTTCCAGACCATTTTCCAAACATTCTGCCAAAAGATGTTTGTGAAAAGGTCACAAAGCTGTGCAGAGTAAGTGTGTTATAATTATTTTGGTGTACTTGTCAACATAACCATTGGTATTTCTGTTAGTATATATAGTGCTCAGCATATCTACACACAGTATAGGGTCGCAGAGCAGCAAGAGCTCTATCGTAACAATGGTGGGTCAGTCAGATTGAGTTCTGGACGTGACACTTGACTGATATGTGAGTCATAATCTTCGCCCCAAGAGGTTTCTCCTGTTTTGTCCTCCCCCTTTGAAAGCCAGTACTTGACAAATACCAATTCAGGAACAGTGAATGCTACAAAACTACTTTGCACAGGATAGGTCCAGATTACAACAGCCAGGATAATATCAATGTGATAAAAATTAACGATGCATTACATACCTGATCAGTTCTTGGTACACAGGTTTAAACTGTAAGACAAAATTAGAAGACTGAAATTACTTTATTACAGGATTTCAAGGTGTTGTATGACGTGTTCGGAAGTTGGTCTCCCCCAAAGCAAGACATTGTGGAATTTCCAGGAAAAGTATGTTCTTTATAGTTGTTCCTTTAAACAGTATGTGAACACAAATAACATACATGTCATTATCAGTACAGCAGATTACATAAATATTAAACATTTTCCAATCATCCACGAAGCCAATAACCACATACACTGTATTTGTAATACAAGTTTATCTGATTGAAACAACAAACTTTTTTAACTTACCATTTTTATTATAGGCAATGGAATGGGCCAAACTGCTGGTTTCTATGCGTGGACCCGGATATGCAAAGAAAAACCCAGTAACACCATATATCCACACCATGCTTTGTCATCTCCCTGAATTATTACAGAATCTTGGATCTGTTAAAATGTTTACTGGACAAGGTAAATCATAGTCAAATATCCTGGATGCATTTTGAATTATTAAACATGTAATCATTCACTATCAGCACTGTAAACTGACAGAACAGTGTGCACTGAATTGAGTTCTAGATACCATAGATATGCTAGGCTCTATAGCTTCTTGAGCATTCAGTCCAGACAGAAAAACTCTGTAAGTACCCTACTGTTGTGTTATCTTGTATTACATTGCAAAGTTTTTACTTCCACACCATCCATAACTTTGCACCTCAGTTGCTCAGAATGTGCATAATATGTTTGTATTTCCTAACATAGTTTGCTACTTACTAAACAGTTTCAGATTCCTTTTAGGGGTTGAGAAGAAAAATGATGACATGCGGCGTTACTTTCACCGCAAGTGTAACAGGTGGGACAGCTGCAAGCAGATTCTTTTGGTTGAAAAGAGAGAAGAGCAGTTAGAAGACTATCGTAGAAAGAAGAGACCATATGAAAAGAAGGACACAGACTACTGGCTGGATGGTGGCAAAAGTGCTGTGGCAAGGAAAATTGCCAAAGAAATGGCACACCCATCTAATGCTTAACTTCACTTACTGCTGTTCAGTTTCTGTATTATAGTTATGAAGTTTCTCTATAAAAAATGTGAAAATGGTACAATTATATTGTAAGATACACAATGTAATAGTCCAATATACTCTTTTGCAAAACTCTTGTATCTATAATATCTTGTTTTGTCTCTTAGATGATCAGTTTTTGTAATTGTCTCTCTTCACCTAAGCATACAGTACGTAAAACTAATTTGTGCTACGGTCTCTGGGTATTATATTCTTCCTCATAGGGAACTTTCCTCCACACTGCCACGACAAGGACCATAACCCCTGTTCTCACGCTTCAGAGGCAGTTTCCATAAAATTAATGATTAATAATAATTAATAATTAACTGCGATGATCATTCTTCACTTTCATCTACAACCGCAGTTTACATATGAATTATTTCATATATACTTCACATTATTTCACTCCTCACGGGAGATTTGAACTCACTAAATTGACCTCGCTCCCAATGTGTGGCTTCATAGCTCAACTGGTAGAGCATCGCACCGGTATCGCGGAGGTTACGGGTTCGAATCCCGTTGAAGCCCTGATTTTTTCAGGCTTCTCCTTTCCAATTGCTTAAATTGGAAAATTTAACTGCGATGATCATTCTTCACTTTCATCTACAACCGCAGTTCACATATGAATTATTTCATATATACTTCACCCTGGATGGTTGTTGTCTATTTGTTAACTTGCAAGAAAACCTGTCATTATTCACCAATACCATGTTACATAGGAAGGAGACCAACAATTTCATTAAAATTAAAAACATAACACCTCCACTGGCAAAATACCAAGAAGACATTATCAAAAAATACCACTGTTAAAATGTAAAAAAAAAAAAAAAAAATCATGTGTCAACAAACACATAATGAAAAAATAACTTCCATTAAATTTTTTTCTTTGAATACATCAAACAAAATGGAATGAGCATTCACACTGAAGTATCCAACCATTATTCTGCTCATTTTGTGACCCTAAATATTGCAATCCTTTATGCTTACTTTTCTCACTAATGTGTTTGTTTGACAAATGAAATGGACAATTTCTCTGTCCATCGCCGAGGTAGCTCCTTGCCATCTGCACAATATAATTTGCGAGAACGGCCAAGGAACAAACGCACAGCAATAGGAAAGAGAATTGTCCTCTGGTCTCCTCTCTTTGTAACATAGCTGCTAGTCCAGCCTCCAGGAAAGTGCCTAGGGTCAAAATCTGCCTCCTCAAGGAAAATTTTAGAGTTTAGTGGCAGACCCTTTCTGATTACCCGCCGCAGAATGTCATGCCTCATTTCAACGGACGTTTTTGTTGCCATGGGCTCACCAAGGGCACTTGAAAATAGGTTCAGCAGTCTCTCTAAGTGCTCTTCCATGACTTCGGGTGATGGCCTTGGATTCTTGAAATTTCTATCAAGAAAAAGGTTGAAATTGCTTTGCAGTGACCTCTTAGTTGCTATACATATACATCTCCATTTTCACAATTCCATTCCACACATCAAAAGAAGAAATGCTATGAAAACGCCTAACTACCCCACAGACTTACCTCATATGAACTGCACATTAGTTAAAAATCAACTACTAAAATGCCAAACTAAGCATTACTGTAAATAGCCTAGAACATAAAGAAGCCTTGATAGTCTCAAACACAGTATCTAGCTAAGGGTTTTTAAGTACTGAAAAATAAATTCACATGCAGTTTGCCTACCGCAAGAGATTTTTATCCAGGATACTTGTTTCAGGCTCCCACGTGTTGTACTCAGAGCCCCAATCTTGCCACTTTACCAAATAAAGTGGTGGTTCAGACTACAATAACAACAATTAATACGGAGGTTGTCAGTTTATAAGTTTTTTGTTGAGAATGTCATAATTGAAATTCAAGCCATAGGCTCCAAAAGTCACTTTCAAGACACTTACCTTTCGTTGTTTTTTAATGGCGACCAACCTCTCCGCCTTAAAAATTCCCGGTAAAGTACGAGGCCGTATTCCTCTGCGATAAAAATCGGCGGTTGGGAGACGATTTAGATCGCGGTAAAAGTTTTCACTTCGTTTTACACGGGGCATTTTTTTGCCTTTCTTGTCTTCTCCTTCAAGCAGAATGTAAGAAAACTCGCACTCGCACTCGCAACCACGATCACCACGACGATCACCACGCGATTAGCAGGTGGCCGAGAAAACCTGGGTCTACGTATTAACCAATCAGGTTGAAGAAAAGGTTGACAGCACTAATCTACTCCCCTCCCCCACGGGAATTTTTTCGTTGACCGCCTTTGATAGGGAATTCTACGCGACAGTTTGAAAAGAGAATACCTCCAATAAGAGAGCACTAGTTTCTTTCCAACAGCATACTCCTCAATTCGAACATTTTCTCCCCATCGCTCTGTGATTAACTGTTTGGCCTGAAAAGTTGTGATTTTAAGTTTCAACAGTCCATTTAAAGTCCTGGCAAATAACGGAGTTTCAATGTTCCAGTGTACAATACAGAATATTGACACTTTGTCATTGCACAGCTGCACTGCTGTCTTTCTTAACTTTCACATGGTTGGAGAAGAAGAAATGGAAACCACTTTGAAAACACTGTAACACAACTACAATTTGAATTTACCTGAAACTGAAGGACTTGCAACTCAAGAGAAAGACAAAACGAATCTTTCAAAATTGTTAAGAAATACAATTGTCCAACATTTTTTCCATGTAGCCCATGTTGTTGTCAGTAATATATCAATTTTTATTTGTATTTATCCAACAATTAGTATAGCCTTTAGCAGGTTGACCGCAACAAATCAGAGTGATGCCCAATGAATTACTGTAGGCCCATATTAGACCAGGCACTAGGGGTGGTCATAGCCAGGGTTCATTACGTCCCTAGTGCTTCTTTAATGTCCTACAGAATCAAGAATGAACAGCTGTTGTGAGAAAGGACTTACTGCTTATTGCCCTTATTGCTTGGGCGGAGGAGCCCAAGCTAAGGTTCCGAGATGGCCATGACTATGTAATTTATGGTTAACCTCAAATTTGCAATAGGGGTCTAATAGACATGCGTAACTCTGAAAATTAGACAGGGCAAGACCGGGCATGCAGACAAAAGTAGAGTGAACCTGGAGGTGAACGCGGTGAAAGTGAGAATTGTGTTTCGTTGGTGTAAGGGTTTATGATGTCGTAAAATAATGTGGGTAAGGAAAGTGATGAACACGTTCCCAAAGTATCTGACAATGCGGCGAGGAATTCTACGAATTGAACCTGTGAACAGATACATGCTAAACAGCTGAAGCAACACGTAATTCCCTGAGTTATCAGAAAACGTAAGACTTAAGATTAACTTGTTAACCAAGTGGACATTTGATAGCAAAGGAACGGAGATAAATATCACAGGAAGCACAGATAATTTTGTTTGACTTACGATTTGTCTTTTTGGTATTTTCTAGAAATTATTGCTATTGATCTTTTGCTGATTTTCGTCAGCCTTTAATTTTCAGATCCTAAGCCTTGATCCAGCATGTGATTTAAACCCACCAGCTTTCAGTCACCTTTGGTTGGAGAGTATGCAAGTGGAGTCTTTGCTTGAAAAAAAAAATGGAATACCAGATGGAAACCTGCCTCTTTCAACCTGGATTAAGGTTATGGAACAGGTTCGTGGGTCAAATTTTTCCAAATTGTGATATTTGGCACACATAACCTATGGGGTGTAGGATTTCATATGCAGAAAAAAAAGTCTGAAATCTCTTTTCACTCCGGAGTTATTGTAAGTTTCCTTTTTTGCGTGACTCATTACGTCACAGTTGACTAAACTTTCTAAGCCTTGTTTCCCGGCTTAATTTTTCTTGATTTTTGCCATCTTTGAGCAGATACTTTACGTGCAGGAATTCATCCTACATACCTAAAATTTCGCTCAACGCTACAGGAAACCCTCCTCTGCAAAAGGGTGTCGGGCTTTAGCTTATTTGTTTTTCGTTTTAAAGATATAATTCCTAATGCTAAGTCAGTCCAAGAAATGTATGTCGCTGAACTTTGAATTATAATATCTTTTTTTGAAAGCTGATCTAACGATTCCACGACACCCTTTTGAAGGCAAACATCTGCTAAGTGTTATGCAGTCATTGTTTACTTCGGAAGGCCAAAATCCGACGTGACTTTGCCGCATTTATAAAAAATCGCTTCATTTTGCATTTGCTGATCGCAGTACATTTTATATTCAATTTCACCAGTTAAAAACATTTCCACGTCATTTTTGGTTCTGTAAGCTTTAAAATGATGTATAGGTTTCGGCACTTTTGTAAAATTACGCACCTGTGAGGCTGGTTTTCTCAGGGCTGTACAATAATATCCCATACACAACTCATTTTGGCAAAATGTGCCACTCAAAATTACAGATGTTAGTATGGAGACACCATGTTGGTGTACAGCTGAAGTACACCAACATGGCCACCAGAAATGAGTTGAAACGTCTGGAGTTTACTTTGGCTACATTAAATGCTTTCTTCTCTTTGGTAAACTTGCAAACATTCACATTCACCCTTCAGTCTCTTATCATTTTGGCTGTTCAGAAATCAAAAGCACAAGGGAAATCTGCTCACTGTCTCCATGAACATGATGCATTTTTCAGCAGCCATCTTATATATGTCACACACTGTGAAAAGTCTGAATTTCAAACTGCTCTATTTTCAAAACAAAGCACACTACCAAGCTGAAAAAGTGCAAGCAGGTATATAAATTTTCAATATATCTCTTTTTACATGATGAAGATAACAACTCAAAAAAACTGTTAACTTTACCTTGCAATTTTTGTTTTTTTAATTTAAGACATCACATGTAAAATAATAATAATAATTGTGTGAGCACAAAAGGATACGCAGGCACTTACACAGATCAACCAAGGGATCTTCTTCAACAAACATTCTTGACTGGACAAGCTGATGAATGTACTGGCTCTGTAAAAATGAGAAGTGTTCCATTCAGCACAAGTTTGATGATAAAAAAATGGTTACATATTGAACAATGTTACTACAAATATATGTGTGTATTCCGTGGGGTACTGGTGCACACATAAGAAGGGGCCTTTTCAATAATAATTTGCACTTTAGTTTGCCTTGCAAATCAACTGCAGATCTTTTCACGCTGCATCAATTATCATACATGGCTTCAGCTAATGCTAGGCAATTTAACGGGTAAATGGCAGACCTCTCGGGAGTGAGAATTTTAATGAATGGATAACCTTAAATTTGAATAATTATGTTGCCTGTTTCCAAACATGATCTTAGTGAGTGTAGTTGTTTACTTCAAAGTGATCATAAATGAAGTCTAAGCTCAATATTGACAAGACAAACTAAATTTAGTGTTTTCAATTAGCAATATTTTATCATTATTACAGCTCAAGTTGTGCAGGGTTGTCAAAAAGATTTTACGTAGAAGGGGAATCAAAGAAAGTAGACGGTTGTGGTGGGCCATAGGCCCCCACATTCTCTATGTTTTTCTCTTTTTACCAACGAATTGTACCTATCGAAACTATGAAAGTAGCCAGCGATATCGCTGGTCACCGGTGCTTTTT
>BLFK01001121.1:468703-482641 GCA_014634185.1 Astreopora myriophthalma
AGGAGTAGGCCATTTTACTAAATCAAATCTAAACCCAGGAGAAAATGCTCCCTCACCTCCCTATTGACAAGCTTTGTTTTGTTTTTTTCTCGGTTCATGTAGAGACGAAGGAGTGTAATAAACAGGACCATGTATGTAAACAACATGCTTCTATATTCTCGCTTTTTTGTACATATAGCTGTCCTCATGACAAATAAGACGCTAAATCACTGCAATGTCATGCAATACGCCTTATTCCAAAATGGCTGCTATTTAAATGGATTCCTGGATTAATTAATTAATTAATTAATTAATATTAGTTCATTGACAACATTAACAGTTTCTTCTTCAAGACATTTCACATGTCATGTGAATCCACACGACATGGGGCATACACAGGCTGCAAACGTAATATTGATAAAGTTCACAATCGCTTGTCCACTCTCCTTCTTTTTCCTGAAAAGTGAAAAGCAAATTGAAAGATTTGTTAGCATGCCTAAACAAAGCATTATTCAAACTCTGTTGTGAAAATGATTATCCACAGTTGCCACTCCAAGTTGCAAACTATATTCTGGGCATTTATTGACTGTTTCTTTCTGCATGAAACTGGTTGTCAGTCTGATCATAATTCCTTGGGTAGCTTCTATTACAAGTAACCTGGTAAGACCAGATTATTATCTCATATATTTTTAAACATTTTAACCACGTTATAATATTATGTATTTTTCAAAATGCATCCCACTCACCTTCTATTGTCCCTGGGTGCAGGTTATCAAGTAATCTTGACACTTTATTTTGTCCTCCTGATACACAAAGGAATTACTGTTACTGAGTGCAAAATTCACAATTATCAAGGATAGATCATGCTCATATTGTCATGATTGTACTGGACCTACATGTAGCATGCACTTTAGGGTAAACCAGGATTATGTTTTCACAATCAAATGATACTGCCCGTATTAAGGTGATTCCCTAGTTTTGCATTGTGCACCCTTTACTGCCCATACCTATATTGGCAGTACCCTTTCCCTGTTAAACAATGGATTATGTACTTTTTTTCCATGAGCAAGTACAGTGAACTACATACTCATTTCTTTTTTACTTACAAGAACAGAAAAAGTCAGACACAATCTATGTCCAGTCTTGTGGAAATTTCATTAAATTGTACAGAGGGAGCCACATGGGTTCCAGCAGCACAGTTTCAGCCAATGATATCTACACCCCATCATTTGACTAGTGGTAAGCCCAAAGCTTGCCAGAATCTTCAACAAAGCAGTAAAAACAGTTGCTGTGCTTTTCATTGTGACACAGGCCCTTCAAAATTAAAAGAAGAGCTACTCCAGCACGTACAATGTACCTTTTCGTCCTCTTTTATTTTCCTGACTTTTGTCTTCAGCTTCTGTGTACATAAATTAAAGCAGAAGACAACATTAAATTATTTAGGCCATTAAACTGTTGTACAGATTCACACATCAGTCATGCAATTTGAGGTGCATATTGATACATTAAGATCAAAGATATGCTCACCTGACTGCTCTGCTGCTTTGGCAAGAATTTCTTCATCTAGTGCCTATAACATTATCAATGGACTGTTAATGATTGGCTGTAGACTTCTTCAAAGTACTTCGACATTCGACTCCAGCATTTTATAACTCCCTTTATTCTGCTTCCTTAATCGGCGGACCAAATCTATCGCTCAAGCGGTTAAAACTAAAACACGAAGAAACACAAAGCATTACAAAACGGACTACCGCGAAACAGAAACTCGACGGAAACACAACACTTACATTTGTTTGTTGCTGGTGGATTGACGTACAAATTCAGTGCGAGGAGCAAGTACTTGAAATTATTCAGCTCAGTGAAAGCGACTTTAAACAACTGCAACTACGGCGAAAACTGCTCCGAGAGCGAAAACGAAAGAAGGGGAAAAAAAACTAAATAGTGACTACATTGAGACCTTCAATACTAAAGAAAACGAATAAATTAAACACGAAATTCCTGACTAACACATAAGAAGAATACGACACTAATGATTAGGTGTTTAGATCTTAACATCGGCCCCTAAGTGCGAGATAACTAATCGAATCACTTACATGAAATTGGATCTAAACAGAAATTCACACTAGTGAACCTGAAGAAGCGCTAAAATTAATACAATCTCGCAAGAAAAGAAAATATTACGAAGTTGAGCGCAAAATCAGATTAATGGAAAACTAAGGATTTAGCAGACAAAATTCTGCATTGAAAGAAGTGTCTCTAAAGGTCCGTCAGTGTTCTAAATCGACGTCTTTTCTTCATTCTCCTTCCTCAACCAATAGGCAGAGTTTGTCAATAGGCCTCTCAAAAACAGCTGATTTAGTGCTCACTTTCGCTCGACGGACAAATCCTCTCTTGTCGGGGAACACTTTCACGATTCTTCCTAACGGCCACGAATTACGATGCGAACTTTCATTGGCAACCAAAACGACATCTCCAACCTTCAAATTCTTTCGCGGCCGCACCCACTTTTGGCGAATTTGCAAAGAGGTAGATATTCTTTGCTCCATCTCTTCCAAAATACATCTGCGAGGTACTGTACTTGTCTCCAACGACATCTTGAAAGCAGATCTGCCTGTCGGAATAGACCAGGTGGTAGGGGAACTTCAGATTTAAGCATAAGCAGATGATTTGGAGTCAAGGGCTCTAGGTCGTGGGGATCGCTAGATACGGTGGAAATGGGCCGACTGTTCAATATAGCCTCAACTTCACACATTAATGTGGATAGACTCTCATTGTCAGTGATTTGCTCTCTTAACAGGGCTCTAAGAATCTTTCTAATGGTGTGGATGCATCTTTCCCAGACACCGCCAAAATGGGAGCCATAAGGAGGACTGAAAGACCACTTGATGTTTTTCTGCAACAAGGAATTGTGGATTTTCTCCTGGTTCCATTCCAAGATGGCATCACGCAGCTCTCGCTCGCCACTCGTAAAATTGGTACCGTTGTCTGAATATATTTCTTTCACTTGACCTCTTCTTGCAACAAACCTTCGCAGTGCTAGCAGAAAGGAATCTGTGTCTAGGCCAAAGGCAACTTCTATGTGAACAGCGCGGATAGCCAGGCAAGTGAAAATTACTCCATATCTCTTCACGAGGCTGCGACCACGACGAACTTGAAATGGACCAAATAAGTCTAAGCCAACTGACGTAAAAGGGGGTCTGTCGGGCAAGACGCGATCTTCTGGTAAATCGGCCATTTTCTGTTGACAAAGGGGGGCCTGCGAACGCTGACATGTGACGCACTTTGAAAGAACACTTTTAACGGCGGAGCTTCCCTGGGTTATCCAAAACCTTTCACGGATGAGGGATAATACATGCTCTCTGCCAGAGTGACCACTCGCCTTGTGATAATGGTCGATGATTCATCTGCTCACGTGATCGTCCTTCGGGAGGATAATCTGATTCCTTGACTCTGAAGGTAACGTAGCGTTGCGAAGTCTGCCTCCTACACGTATCAGGCCATCTACAATGATCGGATCGAGCTTGTAAAGGCGACTATTCTTCTTAACTTGTTTCTTGGGATTTCTTGCTTCTTCTGGGAAGGCTTGCCGTTGTACATGCTTCAGAATTTCTGCTTCTGCTTGTTGGATCTCCTCAAGGGTGATAGGCTTCAAATTGCTTTTCAGTGATCTGTCTCCCTTACTTGCCTTGATGAGATTGTTCCTATAGCGAAAAAGCCAAGCAACAACTTTCAGTAAGCGTGACCATGAAGAACATCTCCCAGAGTATTGCAGCAGTGGACTTCTCGGAGTGCTCAGAGATGACACGCAGACTCGAACCTCCCTTTTCATCTCAGGATCGTCGTTAGCAATGTCGCTAAAAGCTTCATCTTGCGCTGGCCACAAGCTCTTATGCCTCCAAAGAAATTCTGGCCCCGTTAACCAGCGTCTTTGATGAAGGAAGGTGTGAGCCATCAAACCACGCGAGGCGTCATCAGCAGGGTTGTTATCACTATTGACATGGAACCATTGATCGGGTTCGGACCCGTCACGAATAACCGCTACTCGATTGGCAACAAATGTGTGATACCGCTTTGTTTCATTCTTGACATAACGCAGTACCGCGGTGCTGTCCGTCCAGAAGACTGACCTGTCACTAACTGGTATCTCCAACTCTCTCTTCAATAACTTGTCTTGCTTAACAGAGATTACGGCAGCGGACAATTCCAGGCGTGGGATCGTTGTCGTCTTTAGAGGAGCGACACGGGACTTTGCGCAGAGGAGAGAGCAGTGGACTTTACCGCAATCATTTAAAAGGCGTAGATAGGAAACTGTGCCATAACCAATTTCAGATGCGTCGGCAAAATGATGCAACTGGCTGAAAGTAATGACACCAAAACCATCTGGTTTGAGGCAGCGATCAACGGAGAACTCTGACAATTTGGGGAGATCCGCTAACCATCGTTCCCACAAAACCTTGTACTCCGGGGGGATCAGGTCGTCCCAGCCTAGCTTCTCCCGGCATAAATCTTGAAGCAGTCGTTTGGCTGGCAACACAAACGGTGTGGCGAGACCGAGAGGATCATAAATTGAACTTACGATTGATAGGATTCCCCGTCGCGTGGCTGGGCTAGGTTTCAATTCTGTCTTGAATCCAGAAGTGTCTGTTTCAATGCACCATCGAACCCCAAGGGCTCTTTCGACCGGTAGGTCATCCTTACTAAGATCCAAGTTCTTTACTTCTTTGGTGCGTTCAGCCCCAGGGATGGCGTCAAGGACTCTGCAACTGTTACTAAGCCACTTCGTCAGTCGAAATCCATCTCTTGAAAGCAGACATTTTAAATCTCTTGCATGCTGCGAGGCTTCTTCGGTGGATGGTAAAGACTTTAAGCAGTCGTCTACGTAAAAATTGTTCTTCACCGAGCTTACAACTTCCCTTGGAAAGTGGACGCTGTTGTCTTCCGCCGTTTTGCGCAGGGCAAAGTTGGAACATGCTGGCGACGACGCTGCTCCGAACAAGTGCACAACCATTTGGTACTCTTCGAGGCTTTCCTCCAGATTTCCATCAGGCCACCACAGGAAGCGAAGAAAGGTGCGATCTTCTTCGACTACTCTAACTTGATAGAACATTGCTTCTATATCTGCCATAAGCGCTATCTTTTCTTGGCGAAACCTCATCAGCACACCGAACAATGTGTTCGTTAAATCTGGGCCCTTGAGTAACAGATCATTGAGAGACCTTCCTTGGAATTTAGCAGAGCAGTCAAATACAACCCTTATTTTGCCGGGCTTGCGAGGATGATAGATGCCATGATGAGGGATGTACCACTTCACACAACCGGGCCCTTTTAGCTGTGGGGGAACATTACGTGCGTAACCCTTCTCTAGGATCTCTACCATAAAGGCCTTGTAGTCTTCATAAAAGTCCCTGTTCTTTTGGAACTTCCGCTTGAGCCAACGCGCACGTTGTTCGGCTTGCACTCGATTGTTTGGCAGCACAACTTCACGATCTCTTAGGGGCAAAGCTATTTCATAATGGCCCTCCTTCAGGACTACTGTGCTGTTTAGTACCCTCAAGAAGCGGATCTCTTCCTGGGACATTTCGGGCTTATCGTCTGCTCTGGATTCGGGGAAATCGCTATTGTAGTAGTCCTTCACCATTTGGTTGAGATCACAGTCGGCCTTGATCGGGAAACTGGATGTGCGAGAGCCACGGAGATGACGTCCTAAAGGACCATTGACAACCCACCCTACAGATGTTCGGGACGCGTAAGGGCCGCCATCTTGAGAATGCCTTACTTCTAAAGGGTCGAGAATTTCTGGCACATCACTGGCTATAAGAAGACCGACCTCTGCGTCAACTTCAGGCAGATACACTCCATTCAAGTGTGGCCATATGTCGATATCGTCTTGTATGGGGATATCCTCCTTCGATACGGGAATTTCAGGTCTCGTATAGAGGGTTGGCAATCTGATGAAAACGTTCTCATCCAGGTCTGAGACTGTCAAGCCTTGCAGAATGAAACTGTCGACAAGGCTGTTTTTCCTGTCTAACGTCGTTAAGGAAATCGAAGTTCTTGGAGCACTGACTCCCAACTGTCTCATTAGAGCTTCAGTACAAAATGTTGAGGAACTGCCGCTATCCAAGAAGGCATACGTAATGATGGGCGCCTGACTTCCCTTTGGCCAAACCTTTACCGGGACGATAGCCATAGCCGTTTTTGAGGTGCTCACTCCGACAGTGGGTTTTATTCTCCCGTCCGGATTGACCATAGCGCTCTGAACACGCGTGACCTCCTCGCGGGACGTGGAACTCGGTGTGGTATTATGAGTTTCCGGGCGACGAGGTATTGAATTCGTGTGGAGGACTGTTGGATGTTTTCTCATACAGTTAATAACGGCGCACGCTTTCCGTCTCGGACAGCTCCTCGCAGTATGGTCGCTGGACAAACAACCAAAGCAAAGACGTTTGGACTTCAGAAACTCGATCCGATCCACATAAGGGCGGCTTCTAAGAGCATTGCAGTTTTCTAAGGCGTGATTATTGCTGCAATATTGACAAAGTTCTTCTACCGGAGGCTCTACCAGAGGCTCCACCCGAGGTGAGTCTGAGCTAGGTGTCTCATTGGTGGAAGGTGAGGACAGGCAATTGTCCACGAGCGAAGCAAAACTACGTCCTTCCTTCCTTTTCTCGTGTGACCTCTTATTCGAGGAAACTCGACGTGCATCAGGTCTAAGCCTTGAGTCTTCTTGAATCTTCCCAAACAGAGGGTTGGTGGCTACCCTAGCTTCATGGTCGACAAACTCAGCAAAGTCACAAAACCGTACAGCTCTCCTTTGAACCTCCATGATTTCGTCTACCAAGCGGCGCCATCTTGCTCTTAAGGTGAATGGCAATTTCAGGACCAACTTTTGAATGGTTTCTGGTTGCTCAAGCTTGGTTAGGTCCCTGCTACTTTTCATGGCATTCTTGCACCGCGTAAGGAAAATGGCATATCTGTTCAGGGCTTGGCTATCTTCTGCTTTCACATCGGACCAATTTAATGCCTTGGTTTCGTATGCAGCAACAACATGATAGCTGTCGCCGAACTTCTTCGTAATCAATCGCCGAGCTTCTTGATATCCCTCGTCGGGTGGGAGGTAGTGGCATGATCTCACAAGATCCCTTACGTCACCGCTCGTAAACTGCTCAAGGTAATAAAGTCTTTCGCTGCTGCCTGACGTCTTGGCTTCGATTATACTCTAGAACGCTCTAATAAACGGCTCGTATTCCATAGGGTCACCACTGAAAATAGGGACTCGAGGCTGGGGGAGGGAACTTTTGCTTTGCTGTATTGCGAGCATCTCCACAATTCTGTTTTGCTGCTGTTGCAGTGCGTTCTGGTGCTGATGGAGCTCTAACATTTCGCGAAAGGCTCTTTCACTCGATGAAGAAAACACCTCAGATGATTCTGAGACAGCTCCATCGTGGTCACTTGCCATGGGACGTTGCTGGAAGTGTGCCGCCTCTGGGTTCGGATTGGAGCTGCGCTTGACTGGAAATGAAGAAATTTCTTTATGTGACTTCGTTCCGGAATTAGCGGGAACGGGAGCAGACAAACGCCGGTAAGGTGCGGCCTCTTTGAGATCCAAAGGAAGCGATCTACTAACTGGCTCAACAACAAAGGTTAATGCTTCTTCATGGGCCTGAGATTTAGCGATTTCAGTCTCCAGATTGAAACGTTGTTCTTCTAGTTGGAGGTTAAACTTCTGTTTCTCTAGCAGCTGTCGCTTCTGAAGAGCTGCTGCTTCTACCTTCAGCTCTGCTACGCGTGCAGCTTCTTTAGCTCTGGCCCGTGACACAGATGACACGCCACTTCCGCGCGAAACACTGCCAGCAGAACGGTGCGATCTCCTACTAGAAAGCCTAGAACCTGAGGTTCTTGACATGATCTGACTCGCTGAGTCTTCCGGTTGTAACTGGGAGTTCAATTGTGCCTCTTCTTCAGCTCTCTGAATCCAACCTCGAACTTCTTGGATGAAGTCATCCTTTCTAGCAGACTCAGGGTCGAAGGATTCGTGGCACTTTAAAATACTTGTCTCATCAGACAGATAGGATAAATATATGACATGTGCTTCTCTGAACGATTTGAACGCAGCGATGAATTGGGACAACCTCTCTTTAACACGAATAGCGTTCCCTTCGTTAGACAAAAGCTCTTCAATTTGATTTTTCTTGGTTGTCACTGCTGAAAGATATCCAGCGCGCGAATTCTTCAATTGACAAATCTCTTCGGATGAAACAACTTGTCCGAGTGCCACGTTAATAACGCCAACGCCAATATCTGCATCTCGACGACCATCATCTTTCGCCGCCATCGAATCACTCGAAACAAATTTTTAACGATGTAGACTTCTTCAAAGTACTTCGACATTCGACTCCAGCATTTTATAACTCGCTTTATTCTGCTTCCTTAATCGGCGGACCAAATCTATCGCTCAAGCGGTCAAACTAAAACGGTCGCTAAAGCGGTCAAACTAAAACACGAAGAAACACAAAGCATTACAAAACGGACTACCGCGAAACAGAAACTCGACGGAAACACAACACTTACATTTGTTTGTTGCTGGTGGATTGACGTACAAATTCAGTGCGAGGAGCAAGTACTTGAAATTATTCAGCTCAGTGAAAGCGACTTTAAACAACTGCAACTACGGCAAAAACTGCTCCGAGAGCGAAAACGAAAGAAGGGGGAAAAAAACTAAATAGTGACTACATTGAGACCTTTTAAGGACCTTTTAAGACTACATTAAGACCTTTTAAGACCTTTTATCGTTTTCTTTAGTATTTAAAAATACTAAAGAAAACGAATAAATTAAACACGAAATTCCTGACTAACACATAAGAAGAATACGACACTAATGATTAGGTGTTTAGATCTTAACAAAAGCAGTGACTAGACTTACAGCTGTAGGAGATCTTTAAGCTGATCAGTAACAGTTGATAGCTTTCATCGTTATTTACCCAAAAATATAACTCAATCTACTCTAAAGAAAAATGACACATTTGACAGTTTTGCATGCCAACCTTGAGAAAGTAACCTTGTAGCACTCTTCTGAGTTAAGAAAGGGGGATAGGGGGAGGGAAGTGGGGGAGGAAATTAAAAAATGGGAAAATAGAGGGAATGACCTTGGAAACGAGGCTGAGCAGAGTTCACTATGTCGTGAGACAGTAGTCAATAGCCATTTTCAATTGAATGCCATAAAATCAAAACCAAAGTAATTACAACACCAACCGCATACTGAAGGAATTGCACAACACCTGGTCCTACTAGCCTATCAGAACAAACAGCACATAAAGGCAACCAATGCCATGTATGGCATGACATGGAGAACAAGAGTGAATATACATCATGATTAATTTTAGCTTTGCATCTGGTTTATTCATAATTTCATGCAAGTTTTTTGATCCAAGACCAAACCAAAACCAATAACCAGAAGCAATTGCATATTACTTCTGCACTCTGTTGAAAACTGCTCTAACAAACAACACAATACATTACCATCTTTTCATCATCGCTTTCACCTGTAGAGAAAAAAAAATTATTCAAATGTCAGGAAAATCTGCTGTTTCCTTGACTATCAATTGATTCAGCTAATTAAGGGACCAACCCATTCGCCGATTTCTTAAAATCAAAGTTTGACAATGCACATAGAACTAACCTTTGCGATCTCAGGCTCTAACCTTTTTTAAATTAAAATACATACTTAAATACAAAGTATTTAAAGAAGGAAAAATGTAAAATACACAGGGCAGAAAAACCAGAAAAATTCTACAAATCAGTTTTCTACTTTGTTTATTATGTTTACTGGAGGCCCTTTGTGCAAGATAGGTGAAATAAATTAAAACCATAAATAAATTTTTACAAGAAAAACAACCTAATTTTTCTGTTTCAATTATAACTGTCACCACGGAGACAGTTTAAATACTGATTGGCGGTGTGGGTTAAATTAGTGGAGAAGAACTGAAGCTCACTTGAATTGGCCCTTCTTGAAGATGCAATTCCCTGATCAGGAAGCACACAACTGTCTGAAACTAATAACAACAATTGACTTCATATAGCTTGTGCCACAATGAAAAGAGAATACTAATGACCAGTAGAAATTATTCATTGAACCCATTTAAGCCACTCTAGTTATTTCTTGTCATTGACTAGTACCTTATAGTTACAATAATTATTTTTGTAGCCATCTACAAATTTAACATCATTCCTATGGAAGACCTATGTTGCTTTAGAATAATATTGTTAAGTCAACATAACCCAAAAGATAAGTGTCTCATTCTCTCTCATAACTAGTGAACCATGTTCATATGGCTGGCTGCCAATAATACAATGGCTGTGCTGGGCTGAAAACGAGAGACTCACCTTCTTCATTTTCCTCCACAGATATAACATTGCTTTCTGAAACTAATAACATAACAGACAATGCAGTTTATTGAAAGTGTGGAGGCCTGGGGCTAATTAAGTTATTCCCTAAGAATATTAACAATTTATTTACTTCTGTTTAATGTTCCTACATGTAGATAGTGATAACATGAAATTGGGTATGACATTTGTTACTGACTGTGTTGTTCCAGCATTAATCACAATAAATGGTAACTTTGCTTCATATTTCCAGTTTGTGTATCTACAAAGTGATACTAAATTTCCCTCACAGGACACAAGTATATGAGTCATTTGGCAACCAAATGGATGTCTTAATTATAACATAGTGAATGCAGATTCAAACATACTTGTGATCACTGAATGTTGAGCTGTGTTTCCCTGTTCCTTGAAGCAAGATATACAGATAAAAGAAATAATATTAACTTTGACAGCTATTAATGTGTTACTGCTATTAAAATTCCCTTGTGTTTTTTCCTTCGAATTTTGCGGTGAAGTGGGTTTGCTCTAAACTCTAAGAGCAAATTACACATTAAATAGTAACATGTATCATTCAGTTGGAAACCTACATGTATTGAAGTTTGTATTAACAAACAAGATATGTACCAAAAATAAAATAATTCTATGGCACTGTTAACAATTATTTCCGTGTTTGCCAATACACACCAGCTTAACGACTGACTGGTAAATGTTGCTACTATAAAAATATTTAAATCACATTTTCAGATTTAACCAGCAGAACTGGACAACTTTGGAAGAAAGAGCACAATTCATGATTAAAGTGAGGGCTTGCTTTTCAAAATCAGGAAGTTCACAGTTGAGTATATTCCGTCCATCATTCCTATGCCTTCCTTAAATGTTATTTCAACATTCCCACTTTTGAATGATTTGGTCCTGATCCAATTATCGCACAAAAGTGGCTATTTAGTTCCATTGGTAAACTAATTAGTCAGCCAAAAACTGCTTATTATACTTCTTTGTGTTCCTCCCTAGTCATTTCCTCTTGTATGATCTAGTTGGTGATGTTTGATGTGCAAAGAACGTGTTGATACATACTTTCCTGGAGTGGTCACAATCATTCTTGAGATTGGAGAACACTGTGGAGAGAATTTCATTTCATTTTGTCACAGAGATGAAATCTCTAAAACATCCAATTCAAAAATTAACTATTGTGTAACGGCACATTATACCCGTCCAGTATGCATTGACAAGATAGTACAGTGTACATCTATCAATGTCTTTCCTGGGAAGACAGGGCACTGGCACAAATTAGCTACTAAGTTAAACATCACAGGTTATCTTTTGTCAACAATAGAACATCAATATGAGATGTCGCCTTCTTCATCATTGTCTTATAATTATGGTAGTTGTTTCATGTATGAATTGAATGTACAAATGCTGAATTTTGGAATTGTAATCATCAGTCCCTTTCTAAGAGCTACAATTACCTTGATTGTTGACAATTTTGGGTTCTAGTACACGTACACGTCTCTATTCAGGGTTTGTATTCTTTTGGGGGTTAGGAATTTAAGTACTTTTCAAGGACTTTCAAGGATACAATTGGAATTTTTCAAGGACTCACTGTAGTGCAAAGTCAAACCAGTGGAATAGGTGTCATTACTTCCTACAATCATGGACAAATTCAGTGGGACAGTACAGCGTTTTATCTGTCAACTCACTGTTTATCACATATTCTGGGTTCTTTTGCAACCCCCTCCCCCCCATTTAATGTTGCTTGGGGGAAATGAAGTGAAAATAGTGTGCAGGGTTAAAAGTGGACCAGTTTATGACCAACATTGATTAGGGGGGAGGGGGGAGGCATCTGAAGTCCGAGGAATGTGCACTGGACTGAAATAAAAGCAAGTGCCCCAAAGAAATTTGTCCATGATTGTAGTCAGAAACAGTTCTGTCGTATTAGCCACTTGGCAATCTGGGTTGGAAGTCATGAGCAACAAATTTCCAAGGACTTTCCAGCACTTACATTGTAACTGTCAAGGACTTTCAAGCTCTTGAATTTGTAGTTTTGAATTTCAATGACTTTCAAGGCATGTGCAAACCCTGTCTTTTGTTAATTCACTTATCAGAATTATGGAGAGCATCAGGGCTCGGGGTTAAAACATTTTATTTTTTGTTAACCTTTGGAACAACACATAAAAAAATTTTCTTTCCTGTATAATTTTAACTGGAATCGACCTTCGAATAAAATGGACAAAAGGTGCAAGCAGAGTTTACAGATGTACCTTCATCCATGCTCCTTAGCATGTTGGCAGGAGGCTGCACCCTTGGGATGTGGATGCATCCAGACAATTGACCTACACCGGGGAAGGTAAGTCTCCCGATGCAGCCTCTCTTTGTTTCTGAGACAAATCTCCTAAGTGCTTGCTCCCTTTCAGGGACTGCAATAAATTGCAGTGCCTCACCAACCTTGAATCCAAAGACATCTCCACACTTGCATTTTGACTTCACCAAAGCCTTGGGCAGGAAGAAGTGTTTGGTCTGAAATAAAGTAACAGATTGAACTGGTTTAGTAGTGCTAGACCAAATTAATTCAAGCTACTAATTCAAACTTTCCCCACACATACTTTGTCAAGCATGCCCATTAATTTGAGTTTACTGCATTATCCATGAACACTGGTGGCTAGACAACAAAGCAATGACATTTCCCAGACAAAAAAAACCTCTTTCCTGAAATATTAACCATGATTTTGTATTTTCATGACATACAAATAAATCCTTCCATTAAGCATTACAATTATTAGCTGAGTGAGTGATTAATACATAATTATTTAATAAAATATAATAACCTTGTCTGGTTGTGCAATAGCTTCTTCAACAATCTTGTGGATAAGACCTACAAACTCTCCTTCCTCCTCTTTGCTATACTCTTGTGCCTTAAATCCAAGTCCACTTTCATCATTTTCCAGTAGACATTTCACAGCAGGCACAATGACACTACTGAATGAAAAATGACTTTACTTTGGCAAAATGCTCTGCAAGAGCCACTTTTTGTAGTATCTATTTGAAAGAAAAATGGATGAGTTAAAAAAAAATAATCTTCCATGAGACAAAAGCACAAAGCAGCATTAAACACTGTCATAACCACGATATTCACATTTGCATGAACTGTTAAATTATATTTAAAGCAATGGAAGATCTCATCTTCTTTATTCATAGCTTGGTACGAATTTACAAAATACGCCGCTCTCTGCTGGCCAGTGCTTTATAGCTTAGAGCACTGCACTGCCTCATAGTGGCCATGAATTCAAGTCCCTGTCAGGCATCAATTTCTTTAACGCTTCATTTTTGCAACAGTTTAAGTTTCACAATAATATACATAACCCTGCAATTATAATGTACTTCTTTTATCTTTCAGCAGCAGTTTTATATATGATATTTCATATATTCATTATGATGATTTGTTACATTTTAAATGACAGTATTTCATATTGAACAATGTTAATGTTAGGAAATATTTATACCTTTCCAATGGAATAAAGGAGGAGTGCATAATTCAGTTGTGTCCGCATGTCAAAAGGGATCCCTTCCAGCAGCGGTGAT
>BLFK01001121.1:497212-504712 GCA_014634185.1 Astreopora myriophthalma
TGTTAAGGTCGTCATTTAGTTTCCTTTCATTTCTTTCATTTCCTTTCTTTCGGCCACATGACCTTTAGACTTGTGACAGTTTGTTTTACGGGTCATATGACCTCGCTTCGTGTAAAGTCCAGTTTCATTAAGCCTTGTTAGTCTATTGTAGTTCGTGGTAGCCTACACATAAGCAAGTCAAGAAGTATTCATCCTAGCCTGAACCTTTACTGTGTGGGACAGATATGTAAGTTGCCGTTCTTTTCTTTTTTGTCATTATGTTGTCTCCCGCAGGAATTAGCCCGGTTGGGAGCAATTAATTCTGTTATTATTCAAGTTTTGTTGTTTCTAGCGTGTGCTTTCGTTTATGTTGAAAGCTACGCGAAGCACTTCAGGCCCATGAGTTTTCTTTGTTTTCGCTTAAGCATGGGTTTACGTTGAACTTAGTTTATATTTGTTGTTTTTGCATGTGGAACACTTAGGTTTATTGATTATTGTATTTGTTGCATGATTTGGGGATCCGCCCCCAAAATGCGAAGGTCAATCTTTGGCCTTTCGGTTTTATTGTTGTTGTATCGTCTTGTTTTGTCATAATCAGTTGTTGATTTAGTTGTATTCTAATCCTTAATTTTCAGTGTTTGTCGGCGCGAAATAAACATACTTTGGAACTTTCATTGCCTTCGTTACATGTGTAATCCGTTGACCTCCGTAAAGTTCTCCTCATATTTCCGCGACACGTTTTTCTCTGCATTGACAGTCACAGACGCCACATAGGGGGAGGCGTTTGCATCCATCCTCCTGGCAACTCCTCCTGCCAAATGTACATGAAGATTGCACCCTATAACCCATGTGGGTGGCGTGCTCTGTGGTTGAAGACCAATGCACTGTAAGTTTGATGGAGGATGTCAATGAATTAGTAACATTAATAAAGGTAAAAAAATAATCTATCAATTACAGTGTTGCCAGTATTTAAAGTTAAAGATACATTGTGTTCATGAACGAACGTCCCCTTAGCCAGTGTCAAGCATTGGTGGTGACTGTAGGCAATAAAATAGATCATGTCACGTTTTTAATCTGTATCAGTACGACCCTGTGTAGAGTCTCACAGTTGTGCTGTCGAGACTGGGATGGAACTACAGTGGCATGCAATAGAGGCTAATGCATACAAGGGATAGCTCTTCAAATGCAAATACTTTTTCCTAGGATTAATATTCATTGCATGCTTGTTCCAGTCCAGTAATGAGAATACAAACATGGTAAGTCTATTCAGTTTACAGCTGTACTTCCCAGCAAGACTTCCCATTCCCCATACATTGGGCAGCAATAAAATCCCAGCCAATATTTCCGTACAGGTTCCTACTTCATTATCCATGCATACTCCTAGCAAAACTCTATTTCCACTCATTCCTTTTTGGAAGAGAGTTAGTAGGAATATCCATGTACAATTACTGTTGGGAGCTGTATGGATATCTTTCCAAACCCCACTACATAAAGGCTGTTACAGAAAAGGGTAAAAAAAAGGATCCAGTTAAGTCCAGGTTGAAAAGCAATTTTATTGACAGAGAGTCCTTGCTTTATGTTCAACATAAATTATCTTGAGAAAAGTCCTAGTGTTATCAACCAACAAGAGGCAGTGCAAGCTGTTTTCTGACTCAAATGGTTGAATTGCAATTGCTCTACAACATCGAATATGAAGTTACCCCTATAGTTTATGCGAGGAAAGTAAGCTAATACACGCTTTAAGTCACACTGTTACTAACCTCCACCGGGTATACCCGTCGTGGGTTGCTTTTTTTCAAATACTGGTCGCACAGCCTTTTAAAATACGAGGGCAAGTATCGGTCCTTGGACGGAACCGTCCATAATTTCTTGGAATCAAATTTTGAGAGGATGCCATTCTGAGTCGACATGTCACGCCTTGTCAAATAATGTTGTGTTCTGGGGTAAAATGATAAAATTATTCATTCAGTCAGCTATAGCAATAAAGATAAACATCCGTACGTACGTAATATCAAATCAAGTTCAAGTTCAAGTTTATTAAAGACCGATTAAACACATACGAAGTATATTCGAGGCGTGCTATTCGAGGCGTGCAGTGCCTTTGACGCATAACAAATAACAACAGATTAACCTAACAGAATGGAAATAGTAACTTACAATACAGTAACAGTGCTTGTAAATTCCCTTTACAAGCACACATTTTCCTTGTACCATGACGTCAAAGAATTTGAACCGACGCTACGATATGGGCACTAGCCAACAACAATAGCCGCCAACAATGGCGCCAAAATTCACGGCGCTCAAACAGCGTTGCGTGACTTCGAACTCGACAGGTACGAGTGCCACGTGGTACAAAAAATTGAAACCTGAGAATTATTAAATGGCCAGATTCTGGTAAAGAGAATTTTTTTTCTCAAACTTTGGCAATTACCCTTTCCTCTAACAGTACTTTGATCCATTTAGATCCACTCTAGAGCGACTTTTGTGGTATCAATCCCTCATCGGCTTACCTTTTTTCTTCCTGAATTTCGTCCTCACCATTCACCAAGGTTGTCTTTGGTAAGACATGGAACAGGAATCCTTCAGAACTCCCAGATTCAGAATTTTCAGTGACATACCCGGTACATGTCACCGAAAAATTGGTCACCGGCACAAATTGTGTGCCTTTCTTCACAAAGTATCCGATCTCCCCATTCAGTTCTGTAATTCGTCTGTCTTCTACTTAGCAGGTTTCAAGGTCGCTTGAATGAGGAGTGGTGGTGCTTCCTGGATGGGAATTTCCCGCTTCAAAAACTTCGGCATTTGATTGCTGATCCATATCTAGGCTCAATTGGTCCTGAACTCCTGACATTGTTTCAGTCACGCGTCTCGGGGAAAAAGTTAGAAGATGGAAAATAAACTTCGCAATAATTGACTTCCTCGCGTCTACAAGGGAAAATGCTTGATTGATCATCTCCGTTGATACTTACCCCAGGAAGAGAATACCTTACAGCAATGAAAAGGTGGGGAAGAATTTGACGACGAATGAAAAGGTGGGATGCGTAACATGCAGTTTGGGGTGACCCACCCAATTCAATCGCAAAACACTTGCAGCCAATCAGTAAAGAAGCTACAAAGTTAAGCGTCGTTTAATTAAAATTATCTCACCTTCGGCTGTTAGGCGTCACACTTCACACGGAAATGGTTTGCTTCCAAACGTAAAAACCATGAATTCATAAATTTGCTAACAAATGCTGATGATGTCAAGAGGTCTTATTGTTTCCAGTGTGCTGTTTAGTTGACCAGGCGACTAAAAATGAAAGCGCGGCCAGTACAATTTTATCTTATAATGAATATAAAAATGGCATTATAAAATGCATACACTTTACCAAGATATATATACTTTGACAGGAAAATTGTTTTCTTGACCCTGGTAGGGCGCAAACGTCGTTTACCAGAAATGCGCTTTCTCCAGAAGTTGTAGCTCCGCCCATGCTTTGGTGACAGACCTGCTTCGTACTTGTTGACTTACGGCCTGAGTTTGATTCTCCAGATTTCATGTGCGTCAGCTCGACAGTAGTACTCTACGTGTTTTTCTCTATTTACTACTCTGATATTACATCGACAACAGAAAATTTGGTGATACATTTAATCGATTTGTTGGTTGATAAGAAAAATATTTCATATAACCTATGTTTTTCCTCTCTTGATTCAACATGATTCAAATGAGTTTTAAGTAAATTTCTCTCTCCGTGGCCAGAAGATGTGAATATGTATTTACTCAGCGGAAGAGAAGCATGGAAAAACTGTGAGTCAACCGTGTGGAATAAGGGAAAATCGTTTGTCTTTTTGTATCTAGCAGAAGGTACCCTATTGTTTTGTCTTCCCCTGTTTCGGCAAGAGCGTCTAAGATGCGCAGCTGGACTTTCGCAACTTCTCCAAACGTGTTCTCCAAATAAGGAAACACAATCTTGTTCCCCCATCTCCCCATATCAAAAATGGAAATATGGCGGATTTTGGGGTTCGCGCTAAAAGCAGGTTTGTTACCTACCGCATTGACAATCACTAACTGTAATGTGCGCTGGCTCAGCAAAAAATTGTTTTCGGATTTAAAAAGAAAACTTTTGTGGATTTGGAAGAACATTTTTGTAAGAGTTATTTTTACTTTAAGAAATATTTATGAGCCAGAAAAAAAAAACTGGATTGAAAGAGATTTTCCTGATTTAGATAAATGTTTTCAGACTTCAATAATTTAATGGGATTAAGCGGCTCTCAACTGTAAATCGTGAGGTCTGTATAGAAAAAAATCACTATTGGTCTCGTTCCTTCTTTTCAGGTTTGTGGGCCTCGCCTTTCAGACTCGGAAACTTGCAAAACAGAACAAGACCAACCAATCCTCCCAGGGGGGGGGGGTCCTTGTTCCCTTTAAAACATTTCTTTGCGTTCCCATGTTCCCAAAATTAATTCTGAACTTGTTCCCAGCTTTTTGATCCCTAAAATGATTTATGTTCCCTTGTTCCCTGAGATATTTTGTCTTTGTTCCCCTGTTCCCCAGTTCAAATTGGCCATGCTCCCTTGTTCCCACAACCCCTGGGAGACCCTCAGACCACTACCGAACAAACTAGTTCAATAAGGTTTATGTTATATTGGCTCTCTTGCGCAGGGCTTTCTATTCCTTGAGTCTTGTTCATCGCTAGCCGAAATTATTATCGTACGGAAAGTAGAACTCGTCTGTTTTGTACTGCAGCTCCCACAGCATTAATTGCAATACAGTTATGGAAATTTCTTTGTATCTCCGTGAAAATCGACACAGTGCGGTAACCTCTATATCTTGTTCGCGACTGGTCCATCTTAGCGGTCCGTGTTCCAAGGGAACCAATCAGAATCGTCCTTTTCATCTAGGACCAGCTTGCCTATATCATAAAGCTAAAGCCTGACTGAAAACATTGTCATTGGGAGTTCGTAAAAGGTGACCGCGTTCGCTTATTAGGGGTGAATGTTGAAAAGAAGTATCACCAAAAGGGGGATTGTGCGTGTTTTCTAACTATCATTTCAAGTTCGCATTGAAAAACGCACTACAGGGTGTTTCAAAAGTTCGTGCCCTTTTTCTACAAGCCTATATCGTACTTATTTTCGCATTCTGGAAGCAATATTTTAATGAATAATTACCTGATCTTAATTGCTTTTCAGTCTTAGAGTTATTCAAAAGTTAAAAAAAAAGAAAATAAATAAATTAAAAACATTTTCCCGCCAAAGTGTGCAAGCTGTGAATGAAAGCGTTTCTCTGTTACCGCCTTCTTTTGAGTGTTTAGTGGTCGTCCTGTTTTCGTAAAATGTCCTCATTTACGAAGATGAAAACACGTGAAATAGCTTACACATGGGCATAAGCCTCAATTTTGAGGTCCTCTGGGATATCGATTCGAGAAACGTCAAAAATATTCCAAAGAAAGCGAGCGCGGGGTGAAAAAATGGTCACGTCGCGATGATTTTGAGAGCAAACCAAGAACGGGAAGACCAGCTATTGTGAGCAGAAATGCTGAAAACACTTATCAGGACAGTGAAGTATAAATGAAGTAACTCCAACAGAAAGATTGCCAAACAGCTTTCGAGCAAAGGCTTTCCTGGTTCTACAGCAGCAGTGTGGCGATACATAAGAAAAAAAGGATAATTAGCTGATCTTAATTGCTTTAGTGTCGAGCGTTTTTAACATGAGCCTCGTTGCTCGGAAGAATGGGCAACCACTTCCTACGTCATCGACTTTAAATACATTATTACTATTACTATTACTATTATTACCTCTCAGACGTCAAAAGAAATCACTCTTGACTGATAAACAACGGAAAGCTTGTTTGCAATTTGCTCACAAATACAAAAAACTACCAGCAGAAGAATAGTAGGATTTTCTTTTTACAGATGAATGTTCTCAGGCCTTTTTCAGTGACCGAATCCAAGGAATGATGTGGTTTGGGGTTCTCAAGAAAGCCACGTCCCACCAGCTTACCAGGTAAACAAAAGCTCAAAATGGATCATTTGGGGTGGAATGACAGGCCACGGCTTAACAAACCTTCATTTTGTTCTGCAAGGGCAAACATTAACATCCAACTATTACATTAACAATATACTTAAAAAGGAAGTCAAGCCTTTATTTAGGAGAATGACTTTTTTACAAGGTGAAGCACCGGCTCACCCAGCCAAGGCTACTCAAACATGGTGCCAGAGAAAATTACCCAATTTTATAGAAAAAAAACAGTGGCCTGCTAATTCCCCAGACCTTAATCCAGCAGAAAATCTCTGGAGCATTATCAACGAGGTTACGTACCGCGATCCGGTCCCAAAAACAATGGACGAGCTGAAAACGCGGCTACGCCAGGCATGGAGAGTGCCCCCGCTCACTCATTCTGTGCCAGGACGCCTGAAGAATGTCATAAGAAACAAAGGGGGACATGCAGGCTACTGAAATTGCCCATGGAAAAAGTGTACACATGACTTATTAACTTGGAAGGACTCATAGACCGGACAGTTCGGAAAGCAATATTTTCTCTAAGTTGAAAAAAGGACACGAAGTTTTGAAACACCATTTATACGCGATAATTCAGTTTTCCAATTTTATTTGTAATAAGGTTTCTATTTTTCCTCAAGTGTGGGGCGGGCTTACATAACCCATCATACACTCCCTTCATTGTACAAAAAAAATCGCTAGTTTTCAAATGCATATCCCAGATCACCCTAAAACACCAGAAGTAGTAAGTGAACCTCAAATAATACAAGTATGTCAAGTACTACAACCACCTGTAGGAATACAGGTTCCTCAAGCAGTACAAGTGCCTTGAGCAGTTCATGCACCCCAAGTAGCACAAGCAACTCAAGTAGTAGAAGCACGTCAAGTAGTCAAAGCAACTCAAGTATGGAAGGATGTCCAGTACTACATGCACCTGAAGTATTAGAACGACGTCGAGTAGTACCTCAAGTAAGACAAGCAACTCAAGTAGTAGAAGCACGTCAAGTAGTATATGTACCTCAAGTAGTAGAAGCACGCCAAGTAGTACAAGCACCTCAAGTAAGACAAGCAACTCAAGTAGTAGAAGCGCCTCAAGTAGTAGAAGCGCGTCAAGTAGTACAAGCACCTCAAGTAAGACAAGCAACTCAACTAGTAGAAGTGCGTCAAGCAGTACAAGCGCGTCAAGAAGTACATGCACCTCAAGTAGTAGAAGCGCGTCAAGTATTAGCAGTGCGCCAAGTAGTACAAGCACCTCAAGTAAGACAAGCAACTCAAGTAGTAGAAGCGCGTCAAGTAAGACAAGCAACTTAAGTAGTACGAGCAACTCAAGTAGTAGCAGCGCGTCAAGTAGTACAAGCACCTCAAGTAAGACAAGCAACTCAAGTAGTAGAAGCGCGTCAAGTAGTAGAAGCGCATCAAGTAAGACAAGCAACTTAAGTAGTACGAGCAACTCAAGTAGTAGCAGCGCGCCAAGTAGTACAAGCACCTCAAGTAAGACAAGCAACTCAAGTAGTAGAAGCGCGTCAAGTAGTAGAAGCGCGCCA
>BLFK01001121.1:512212-541992 GCA_014634185.1 Astreopora myriophthalma
AAATAATAAAGAAATAAGGAAAGTCTTTGGTTTAAGTGACACTCAAAAGGTGAGTTTCGAGTCGTCAATATAATTAACAACAGCAAACTCGCTTACGTATTAAACAGTCATTTCAATTTCCAGATTCTTCCAGAAATTGTTAAATCGTTGTTTGCTTTGTGAAGCCACACATTGGGAGCGGTGTGGCTCCCAATGTGTGGCTTCATAGCTCAATTGGTAGAGCATCGCACCGGTATCGCGGAGGTCACGGGTTCGAATCCCGTTGAAGCCCTGATTTTTTCAGGCTTCTCCTTTCCAATTGCTTAAATTGGAAAATTAACTGCGATGATCATTCTTCACTTTCATCTACAACCGCAGTTCACATATGAATTATTTCATATATACTTCACATCATTGGGTGACATTGTTTACAAGTTCAATGGTATCTGTGCCGGTGTCTTATACTGTAGACCGAGCTCGAGAGAGCCGCCGAAATCAAGCCTGCATAAGCCGAGATAACTTTTGAAGATGGATTTCAACTATAAAACAACGATTTAACAATTTCTGGAAGAATCTGGAAATTGAAATGACTGTTTAATACGTAAGCCAGTTTGCTGTTGTTAAATATATTGACGACTCGAAACTCACCTTTTGAGTGTCACTTAAACCAAAGACTTTCCTTATTTCTTTATTATTTGTAATTATTAAGGCTAAAGAATTGAAGAAAACAATACAAACGACAAAATAATAAGTCCATCGAAACGTATCTGGAGTACCACTGTTAGAAATATGCCGAGTAGTCATTCTATAAATAGACTTTTTGTTTACGTAGATTATGCAAATGAGTTATCACCTACCTTCAAATCTGTTATGTTTGCTAGCGCGCGTTCAAACTGCCCAGATTTTTTATTTCAGATCAAGATAGAGGAAGGCCAAAGGATTATCTCAATACTAGAAATACGTGACTCGCAAAACCTCGCGAAGCTAGGGCTGTCACGGATTATTTTTTGTTCCTTGTGTGACATTTAGATTAGCGTTACATATTTTGAACATTTTTCTTAGCACGTGGACAGATCACGCGGTTGACACGTGATCACGTGAACATTGAACATGCTGTTGTTTTGTTGAAGGAGAATATGTGTATTTTTGTATGGAGTGTGGTTGTAGAGTTCGGTGTTGAAACCCGTTCGCTTGCTGGAAATCTGTATTCTTGGTGGAACATTAAAGAAGATAGATACAATTCATGACAAGGGCTGGGTGGGCAGTTAATTTGGAGTGTAAAAATGTGCTGTCTTTGCTGAGCTAAGCGATGTTGTCTATGCTCTGTGGTTTCCTGATGTCTCCTTCTTCTTCGCTGCTCGCGCTGAATCTGAAGTCGCCTTTCACGTTGTTCAGGAGTTTCGTTGTTGAATCTCCTTCGGCGAGTATGTCTTGTCCTTTGTGCGTGCTCTTGTGGTTCATTTGCATAAGAATTTGGTCGTGTTTGACCAATACTAAACATTTTTCAATCCTCGGTGAAATTACACGTTCGGCCTCGATGAATAAACATGAGAGTGCGAAATTGTGAGGCAGAGGTTGCTGCCTAGCAACCTTCCCTTTGTCTGACGTCATTCATACTTTGTTTGCCAACTGTTGCCAGGCAACAGCACGGACACCTTTAGCGAAATATATATATGTATCAATATATTTTCCGCTCGAATTCGCACGGCTTAGCTCCCGAGCGTGGGCCTTCGGCCCGACAAATTTATTAACCTCGCTTCGCGAGGAATTAATTTCGACTCGATATCGGGCATACCAAGATGCGTTTCAAGCTCGTAAAAATACGCAACTTTTACAGTTTCCATAAGAGCTTGAAAAGGCAATTCTTTGACAGTCGACGGAGCCCTTCATAATACTTGAGAAAAAAATAAAACTTCCTAGGGTTAAATAGAAGAAAGGTGAAGCTCCTATGCTAAGTTTATCCCGTGTTCTAAAATTGTAAATTGTTTCAATGCGATTAGCGAGAACTTCGTCAATTTTCCCGATATTTTTTGCATATTTAATGAGGTAAAAAGGTGTATTTTCGTTTTTTGCGAATTTCTCGAAGGCGTTGAATTCTTAGAAAATCGGAATAACATTTTCGAAGACAGCTCCCTAAAAGCGTTCTCGAGGCAAAGTTTCAGGGTTTTCGATTTTTCGAACCTGTCCAGCGATTCTCGATATTTGGAGTCAGTGACTCTTAAAAAACGGCAGTTTAATGCTAAGTAATAAACTCCGATTAGGTTACATCACAAGATACCCTTTATATAACTTGTAATCATAGGACGGTACGATAGGATACTGAATAGTTACGGTAATTAGGCACGAACCCCCTCCCCTAAAAGACTGTGTCCACGCTTCAGCTTAGGTATTTCAACTTATTAAATTCAACTTTTGCAATCATTGAGTATGACGGTTTGAATTTGACCCTCTTTTCCTGTATGTCTGCTACTAAAACCACGTGGGTTTGTCTAACGTCTGGGCCATCTAAAAAGATGCCAAGGAAGGAAATTACATGATCGGAAATAAGCTTCCTTTTGATTGCCAGCTGTTTATTCCGGCTTCTACGCTAAGCGAAGGGCAAAGCTAGAAACGGCAAAGGTGTTCAGAGAGCTGCTCTCTAAATGCTTCTAAGTGAGAGTAGCTATCAATAACGGAAAGCTAACCATAAGTAAGACCTAAATTAAATACTATAGTTCAGCGCTAAACGCTCAAGTACCGTGGCAGGGAAGGGATTTCAGACCGTGTTCAGACTTCAGATATTTTGGTAGAGCCATCTCTTGCCGGTCAGTCTGAAAAGAGGGAGTAAAGGGTTAACTACGTCATTTTAGCTTCGACCAGGTGACAGGGCAAAGAACAATAAGCTTATACATGTGAATTTTGATATGATTTTGTTTCGTGTTTTCGGTTTCGATGCACCGTGCGAAATTTCCAGCTCAATACATTTGAGGGGACTAATTACCTTCGGAACATTGATGAATTGCTCGGAATTGTTCGAATTGTTCGAATTTCGGAACATTGCTCTTATCGGAATGTGGCTGATATGTTAAGCCACACGGAAAGTCGGAAATCCTAAAGCGAAGTCCGAAGTCTGAAGTCTCTTCTCAGGAAAGGTACGCAACACCGTTCCTTGCTGAACGATTTAAGGTCTGTCCTTTCAATTCTGTATCTGATGGGAAGGCTTCTTCTCAAGCGTAACGTCAGTCCCGTGAGGGTGGGACCATTAGGGTGGGGAATATTACGCCGTGTTGTTTCTGTATTGGTAAAACAATGACCTGTTACCTGCCTTTTGTAGCTGCCGATTTCATTGTAGTGGTAACTCATGTCATGAAAGTGCTAGCGTATTGAATTTAATTATCTTTTGCAGGTACATCGTTAACAAAATGGGGCAATCCCAAGAAACTGCCAGGAGGGTACTCGCTGCAAACATCCTGTAATGACACAACTTACTACTTACCCCTCCCATTGCGCTGTTTACGCAGTGTAGAAATGGCTGGGGAGACTGGGGTGCGAGGAGAAGTATCAATTCATGGTAATGCACCGTGTTGCAGTGGATTGTGTGGATTCTGTGTGGTAAATAAGCTACAGTTAAAGCAGTTTTCAACTGAGTTTAGAAAGTGATAAATTCAACACAATTGCTTTGGTTTTGGTTTGCTCTCACCACTGTGCTTGGGGCCTGGGGGCAAATTTCCTGCATGCTTGGGGCCTGGGGGCAAATTTCCCTCATGCTTCCCACTTAAACAATCTACTACAACACACACGCCCACCTTGTCAACTTTCCAATTACAAATACCATAACAAGCTAAAGGTTTGAATCTGACTTAACCTTTAGTAGCTAGTTATAAGTGCTAACCCTGCTTCCCACAACTTGGCCCAGGGAAGTAATCATGGCACTGTGATAGGACTAATAGTGTGGAGTACAATTCAGGGAGTAATTGGGCTTGTCATTTCAAAACCAGCTGAACACACAGCAAAGCACGATTATGTAGTGTTCGTTACTGGACTATTTTAGTATGAATTCCTTAGTTGTCGGATAACCGATTATCATTGGATGGCACACCTTAACCGCAACCATGTGATCATACCTCTCTCTCTATATATATATATTGTAAATAGCATTGATCAGACAGACTAATAAAGCAGTTGTGTGAAGCACTTCTATTGTCTCCACTCTGTACTCTATAGTAGTACACCGAACCCCAACACACAACAGATTGTACCCCTACTAATTAATCATAAGTGGGACAAAATTTGAGACAAATATATATGACAGTAGTATAAATTACTTGACAAATTTATTTCCCAAATTTCTAAACTTTTAGACTCAACCAGGAAGAGGGGAGGGGGGTTGATGACATGTGCTATCCAATACTCAGGCCTGTTGCATCCAACTTACTCGTATCCAATTACAACTAACAAGTACAATAATTGACATATGTGTGACTGTCTAATGAATCAAGGTTCAGATCAGGGTGGCTGATATTAAGCAATCAGATTCAAGAATTTTCTTCTTAAAATACAATTTAAGGGATAAACATTCCCCTTCACATACAGCAACAGTGATTCTTTTTTCCCATGGAGTTAACTTGCTGTCCAGACTCTGGAATGCTGAAGCAGTGGCGTCCACAACCAATTCGCCGGAGTCAAGTGCAAGAAATGAAAGTTTCACTTGGTGTGTTAATGGCTCCCTGAGAACGCAAGATGTTTGTCAATATTCACATTGATTCCAATGTACCAAAGCCTGTGATCAGGGATTAATTTGCTCTACTGCAGAAGAACTCCCCTGGTCTCAGTTAAATAAGGACTAAATTTAGTATGCTGTGTATGCAGGATTAAGCCAGCAGTTACTTATTGCCTTCTTTACTTTCAAGTTACATATAAACCAATTTGGTTGTAGATCAAATGTAGATACAAAACTGAATGATGTGATATTGTTCCATAACATGCAGACTTTATAGTTTTAAATCCAACGAACGTTTTTACTTTGTTACTGCCGTCAGTTGTTACTATTCACAGTGACAGTTGATGGAAGTTGAAGGGCCATTTAAAACAGAAATGGATGTACATGTAAACTCATTACTTCCATGAGCAGGCATCTTGAGCATTGCTGCTTGCAATCTGGGAGATGATATAAGTGTAACATTTGTCAAAGAAAATGAGACAGCTTCAAGACGTACAGTATTGTGCAAAAGTAATGAGAGCGAAATGCGCGAATTTCGTTTTTTGTCCCGGTGAACTTTCGACGAAATTTCGCTCGAAAATTCGAGCGTCGTTTCGCGATGTTTCCAGCGTCATTTCGCTAAAACAAAGAGAGAAAATTCGCCGCATTTTCGAGACCAGCGCGAAAATTCGCTCAAACAAAAGCGTAATTTCGCTTGTTGTACGCGAAATTTCGTAGTGTAGTTTGCAAAGATCGATCACATCGATCCTTTGGTCGTGAGGACAAACTATTGTCAACAATGCAAAGCCTGTAAATAAACGAGCCAGCGAGTGTTATCTTGTAGCGTCACAGCGGCAAAAATGGTTTTCGGGTCTACATTTGTATTACACCAGAAGTGTTTATTGACATGATGAAAAAATGTTAAATTTTAGGTGAAAAGTTTACTTACCTTTTTCAGGATAGCTTTTAACTTTTTAACAGGTGCTGGCAAGTCACCGCAGTGAAAAAAACATCAGTGGTCCCATTTCCATTCGATGGAAAACTTTGAACTCAGCGGTAAAAGACATAGCAGCAAGCTTAAACACCTTGTGTGATCGCAGCTTCTTTGTTATAGGGAAGAGCACTGTACGATGCCTTTCAACTTTCATTCCACACACGTGCGAGTTGTCATGTTTTTGTCACGACAGCAACAGGCCAGGGTGTAAAAACGAGCCTCTCTCCTCCGGCGGGAGCCGCTCGGCCAACCCTCTCAGCTTTTGCGCCTGCACTCACTTCGTTCAGCGGATATACATAACACCTCTTCCTGAGCGCGGTGAGACACGTTGCACGAAACATTTCACAGTGTAACAGCACCTTAAGAAAGAAACTTTTAGCTTGGAAACCTTGGGACTGTAAAACAAGCATGAGGTCTAGTTTGTCTGGACATTAGCATGGTAAGTTTGAAAGAAAAAGCACTTAATAGGGTGAGGTGTTGCTTTCTATCCCGCTAGGAATATGCACAGAAGCTATACCAAAAGAACGACTTTTCGCTTGCAAATTCGAAGGAAAATTCGGAAGAGCGAATTTTCGCTCGAAATATCGGAACGAATTATCAGTGAAAGCGAATTTTCGCTCGAAATTTCGGAACGAATTATCGGTCAAAGGGAATTATCGCTCGAAAATTCGCGTTAACTACAACAATAGGCATTGCGAAAATTCGGCGAATTTTCTCCGAAGTTTCGCGCTGGACAAAAATTCGCCATTTTTCGTCGAAAAGCCCCGAAATTCGCGAATTTCGTCGAATTACGCTCTCATTACTTTTGCACAATACTGTATGCAACAAGATTTAATCAAATTACTGACATTGTTCCCAGCATGCAGTGGGAACTACAGAATCCCACAATACTGTTGGTGAGAAGTATCCAGTATTAGTATCACCCAACTAGTGGACTAATGCAAATCCTGCATTTTCATTGGCTACACTACTAGAGGACTATTAGTAATAGACCTCAAGTAGGGAAAAGCGTGATGCTTTCTTTCGTTTTATTCCCAAATAAATATTTCTTCAACTTGCATTTGCTAACTTTATTCTTGCCTTTTCTGTCTGACTAGTTGGGTGATACTAAAACAATTAGACCCTTCGCCCTCATGGCCACAGGTCAATAGCCCATTCGGCTTCGCCTCATGGGCTATTGGCCAGTAGCCCTTGCGGGCTATGGGTCTAATTGTTAATTAGTAGAAATCCACTTGCATACTATCACAAATCCTGTAATCTTATTTGCTTGCTACTGAATATCTATTGAGTGATATTTTAGTGAGTAGCAAAAAGGCCAGAGCTTTGAACAAAAACAAAACAACCTGTTCAAATCTTACAATCAATAGAAACAGAAATGAATTCAAAGATACTGTAGTAGGTAAGTGAGTGGATTTCTACTAAAACAGTTACATGTAGACTGCTCGTTCTTGTTTTCTGAATCAAATAGTCTAGTTGACTCATAGAAAACTTGAACTCGTCTAATTGTGAAATATAACTGGTGTGAATACTTGCCTGGTTGAACATTGGAAAGAGAAAGGAGAATTCCTTGTTGTGTGCTCATGTCATCGTCCATTTTGTTGAGCAAAGGACATGACAGCATAGAAATGCACCAAAAATCTATAATATTATGCACATGCAGAGCCTTTCTTCATTAATAAACTTTGTCCCACTTTCCTTCTCATCTACTTTATGTAGTGCAAATTTGCTTCAGCTCGATCCCTATATCATGTACAAGGATTTACAAGTTAATTAAGTCAGCTGTGTGTAGCATATGCATAAAGAGAAAGTTCAACTGAGATCATGTCAGCACTGGTAATAACATTCATTTTTTGACGTTATACCTGTAACTGTGTAGAGTCTACGAGTTGTGGTTTTGTTGGTTACCAGTTCATGATTGTAGGACATTTAGCATTAAATGCATGTTTGGAAAACAATTATTCATTGTCTGTTTCATGCAATTTTTAAGTGCTTTAATTGTGCAGGCTGCATAATGTAAAAGCTCCACTAAGCCAGCCCTGGCCTCTGCAATATTTTAAACTCCTTTGTAATCAAATGTAGACATTCAGGGTTTGACAGTCTTAAGAAGTCCGTGAATTTATTTTATTTAAGACCTTGAAATACCTTAATGAATTCCACCTACTTTGAATGTGGTAGAATAGAAGGCTAAAAGTAATAGAGAGATTTAACATCCCATTTACGGCACACTGCAGGCTGAAATTTCAGCTCATCTGTTGCTTGTTAGCGACAGCTGTCAAGCAAGTGCTAACAAGGGATAAGCTACAAAGAGAATTTTCATGGTTTTGTGCACAGACTTAAATGGCACCCTTCTTTTCTAGTGTACGGCAACTTGGAAAACTATAGGTCAGCCATAGATTCAAGTGAAAATTTGAGGCAACTGATGCAATTAAGCTCACAGACAAGCAGACAGGTTACTCATGGGCATTGTAATGCCACATGGACTTTAATAGTGCAAGTTTTTTGTATGTATACTTTGGTAGGTTAACTGTCTTCAAACAATGAACGGATGGTGTATAAGTTTGGAATGTTTATGTGGGTTCTTGATCATTGAGAAGCCCAAGAAAAGTCATAGGAAAATGGTTAAGTGTTCAATATGAAAGCTGTATTAAGGTCCTCGTGTTCTCAACTTGACTATGTTTTTACAACTTTAGGCTTGGAAATTAATACAGTAAGCTAACATTACAGGGTTTGTATGCATTAATTTTTAGATGTCCAAGAATTGAAGGACTTTCCACAGATGTCCAAGGACACAATTCCCTGCATTTTTGGAGGAATCAAACCACTGACATTGTCTTATTTAAGTGACATTAATATTCTTTTTCAAACTTAAACTGCTATTATTCTAATTTACTACTTGATAATGGTGGCAAGTTGATGTTCTCGTGTTAGTTATTCCCTCTAAAATACTCTCTGATATCTTCTTTAATCATTGATTTCATAATTATTTCATTCTGATTGCCAGCAAGTTGCATGTTATTGAAAATTATAATAAACACAATTCAACGCATGTTTTGATTCTCACTTATGGTCTATAAGAGGGCAGACTCATGATGTTGTCTACATGTTTTTCATTTGTATATTTTGTCTATACTAAGTAAAACAAATAGATTCCATGTTGCCGTGCATGTGTTCACTAATAGATCACAAGACATCAAAATGTGGTTAAAGAACATCAGTCAAAGCTGACACACTAGGCTATCACCTTGTGTGCCACTTTTTTCTTCTTACCACATTTTGACATCGTCTGTGATCTATTACTGAACAGATACACCGCAACATTGAATCCACTTGTCAATGGATACTACATTTTCAATAGCATGCAAACTCTGAAATTTAAATTTCAACCGAACAGGGTTGATCTACTTTGTCAATTTCTTGTTTTTAATGGTTTGCAACAAATTAACTGTTGTACAATACAAAAAAATTGGATTTTCAAGTCTGGAGTTGCATGTTATTGAAAGGCGCAGTACGGCGGTCAAGGTAGAAGATTATTCCACTTTTGAATGCTCTATACTTAAGACAAAAATTCAGGCCCCAACAGGATTCAAACCTATGACCTGTGAGATGCTCAAGCATGCATTAATTAACCATAAAAAGCAACTGCTGGTATGCCATATGTACCAAGGTTTTTCACTCTTAAAGATAACCAGCCAAAGGCTGGGCTTTTCTTTCCTTTGGAAACAATCGTAAGCTAAAAACAAGAACAAATAAAGAAAAAATCATCAATTTTAAGAGCTGAAATTTTTGGTTCTTTCTGTAAGTTAGGCTCTAAGGGCAGACAATGTAAGATGGAAGAAACAGGTAAGAGAACAACATAAGTCTGAATAAATCCTAATCTCAAGTGAACAAAATAAAATGCTGTCCAGTACTTGCAGAGACACCCGAATTTAGGCACACCAAGAGCATAATAATGTTGTTTTGAAGAAAACTGCAGCAAGGGTTTTGTTACATCCAAGTGTTTACTAAGACTTGACCTTCATGAGGTTTAGATGAGACTTGTGATACCGGGACTCTGGAGCGACATAAGCAAAAACTATAACAGTTATAACTGGGGATGGCTACGCAGAGTTATTTTAATGGCCTAGAGTTAGAGTTCAACTTCCAAAATCCTGAATTCATGACTTTGGAAGTGTTTCGTCCAGTCACTAAAGTATTTCTTACAACTAGCAATTAATACCTACCCTTAGACCTAACCCTTCCTGTTTCACTAACCATATCGTGCAGATTTTAACCTTTACCAAAGGCATTGCCTTGAAACCTGTAATCCAAAACATAATTATACAAACTGAATGAATGTATGGTAGGACAAAGCAACAAAATTGAACAAATATTTACACCGTAGTCTGCCAGATTTTACAGCTAGGGAATATGGCTATCGGATGGAAGTCTAATGAAGAACGTTAGAACTTTCCAAAGGCAACTACTATCAAAACATCATTTGCAGTACGTCCTGGTCTTGTAAGCTGAAACTTAATATGTATTTGAAACGTATGCATTTTAAGTAACTTCTTACACATTAGAATTCGTCACTAGATGGTGATTAGGTCTAGGGAATCTTGAATTCAGTACTACGTTTCCTTTCCTTTCCAAAATCTTCAATTCAGGATTTTGGAAGCAGTAATATACTCTAGCTCTACATCATAACTCTAATTCAATAACTCTACTGTTAGTTAACCTCATTATGACTAATAATTGAAGGGCTCTGAGCAAAAACGTTGTTGCTGACTCCTACAGTGAGTTTGGTCATTTTGTGAAACTGTGGCCAAATTCTGCGCTGTACAGGGCGAATAAGTTACTGTATGGAATTACCTCTCCTAAAGTGATGTGAAGTAATTGACAAGGGAAAAGAAAAACAATTCTGGGCACTTAGGGGTGGGTTTGGGGGGCAAATACAGGGAAACAATGTTCTTGGCTTCTTTTCATCGCATTGCCCTAATTTTTGGCGCATAGCATGGGGAACTTCAGTGATTTTGTGAAATGATCTACAAACCACAGGACAGTCACCCATGTTGTTTTTGCCTGGAGCCTGTCAATTATTTTTGTTACCTTTCACATGTAACAAAGAGCTCATTGAGCTTTGGTCCACCCCAACAGCAAGATGTTACCTTGGCAACAGGCACATCTACTTGATGGACAATCTTTCCCGACAATGGGTTGCAACAGAGTACCTTTTGTATGAAAAGAACTCCATTACAATTGTATGTTAACTACCAGCAGTGATCAACACTCAAGGTACTTTGGTACAGTGCCCATAATAAGGACTGTTTTTTTTCGTGCAATTTTAATCAGGTTTGGAGACCTCATAAAAATAATGAGTTTACAGTAAAAATAATTATGATTTGTACATATTAAAAGCCAAAGCGCTGTAAACTCTGTACTCTGTAAGGACACGTAATGTCTAGCATGAAAACATAGAAGACAACATATAATAATGAACTATTAATATTAAAGTGTTCATGGATCTAGCACTTGGGTACTACATGTAATTGACACTTTACAAATCAAATCAAATCACTCAAATCAAATGTTGGTTTTGAGGAGTGAGGGGAAAACCACGGAACCTGGACAAAAATGGTCACAAACCTCTTTGAGAAGAGTAGAGACTGGGCTGAGCCAACAACATCAACTCAAACCCTTATAATTATGGTGTCATCCAGAATTTGAACCAAGGCCACATGCATCAGAGGTGAGTGCTCTCACCACAGTGCCACCCCTGTTCCATACCAAATCATTTTGTTGATCTATTTACAAATACCATGTTCAGTACTTCAGTATATTATTTTCAATCTAAACCTCACCTTCCATCCATCATACATGTAGCAACCCAGAGCAATCCATCCACATCTAGTGTCATTCCATCAGGCCACTGATTGAAAAACAACATTCACATGACTACTTTCTTAACACGTTTTATCAGCCGTAAATCAACAATCAAGGGCAATCTGGCTGGCTTTATCAATTACTATTCTTTGACAATCAACTAAATACTCCATGAGATGGATCAATCTTAATGGCGGTTCTTCGATTTGATATCGAACCAGCTTGGCATCATAATCAAAAGCATCAATCTTGCTATTAAAAAATACACTGAAGTAAATATGAGCAGTAAATATGATTAAAATGTACCTTGTTACATGAATTTTCATGACACTAATTTCTTAAATTTCACAACTACAAAAATCGCAAAACTAAAGTGACGCAAACAATAACTGTCACAAACATTACATGACGTGAAAATTAGGTGGCACAAATTAAGTCAATAATCAAGAGTAAACACCTTTTTTAACTATTTTGGGCAATGTCTTGGTACAAGCATTCCTGTACAAGAATGAACTTCTTGTGGGCATTGTGAAAACATCTCCATTGTTACTGTTGTAATACATATATACCCACCGCTGCATCTTTTAAATCTTTATTTTGACTTTATTGTAGATCTGAAGTTCTTTTATTTGTCATGGAAAAGTTAAACAAATTGAGTATGAGTTGAAAACGCAAAATTAAAGTGACTCAGAATACAATAGTTTTTTTCAAAATTGCAAAACTGAAGTGTGCAAAATATCATTGCCCACTGTAAAGTTCAGTGTAAAGTTGCAAAAAATTCATTTACTATTAATTTTAATAAGGTAAGACTTTCTTTTGTTAAAACTTTAATGTTACCCTACATGTATAAGGCAGAAACACTGTATGCTTGTTTACTTCTCTGTTAATTCATCCCATTTCAATGCTTCTTGCTGGTTACCGCAAACCATCCTCCCTACTGTACACAGTCATCATTTTGGCTGCTGCACAATGCTGCTCCCCATGGGAGTGCGGTTCAAATAGGGTGAGTTGATTGACTGTAATGCAGGTGAAAACAAACAAGGGAAAATGGGAAGGGAGAAATGAGGTTAAAATTGACACATTGTTCAAGTTAGAACAATTTATTATGTTTATGTCAAAGAAGAGGTGTGAGCCAACAAACCTGGGTGGGAGTGCAAAAGAAAGTAAGATGATCAGATCTCCAGTAAGCTCTACTCTAATAAAGCTGTCACTGAAAACATGATGAACAACAGCAATACCAAATGTTATACAATTTCCTTTTTTGTGGTTCATTAGACTTGCTTTCAGTTGAGTGTCATAAAACCCAAACCAAAGTACATGTAAATACAGAGGCAATCTAGTTGTGGAGGAAATACACAGTCACCCTTAAGGTGGCTCAAACCAGTTTCAACACTTTCGAGAGACTCACTTATTAGGACGATTGACACTACAACACTGTATCACGTATTAGCAATGTTGTGGTACCATATGAAACAGCAATTATTGCTGAATAAAATGCGGTCATTATTGTGACGTAATACGTAACCATGGAAACGGGAACGCCCTGTAAAAACACCCTATATTTTGGCTTTAGTTGCTCATATCTCAAAAACGAACTCGGTGACCCCCATTTTTTATTGCTCGAAAGTGATCAACAGACCAAGATGAAACTTTTTGCAAAGTTTAAAAAAATTCTGTGGAGCAGATTCAGAGCCACCTTAAAAAATAAAAATAATTAAGTTTAAAAATAATTAAACTAAAGCCGAAATATAGGGGTTTTCATAGGGCTTTCCTGTTGCCATGGTTACGTATTACGTCACAATAATGAGTGCATTTTATTTAGCAATAATTGCTGTTTCATATGGTAACATAACATTGTTAATATGTGATAGTGTTAAAGTCTCAATCTTTCTGATAAGTGAGGCTCTTGAAAGTGTTGAAACCGGTTTGAGCCACCTTAAACCAACCACAAATTGAAGTAATTCATGACTTGGTATTACTAGCCAATCAATGAAAAGCAAGTAAAGGCAGCTGGCACCAAGAAGAGGAAAACAAGAGTGACTAAGGTGCAATTGGTATTTCTTTTGCATCTGATTGCTTGAAAAGTTTGTACAACTTTTTTTGATCCACTCAAGGGGCAAACGAAAACCAAAGAAAATTAATGCACTGAATTGAATATTTAACAACTCAACTGAAAACACTGCCAACAAACAGGTACATATGAACTTCTAAGAAAATGCACAATTGAATATTTTAACACTCAACAGAAAACTACTGCCAACCTACAGGTACATATGAACTGGTAACTTAATACAAGTTAAATTAACAAAAAAGGTGTGTTGTACCTTGTCCAACCACTTTTTTCACTACCACTGAGACAAAACTGCAACAGAAAAAAGATTGCTGTTAACTTGAGGGGTGTTGTTTACATAATAATAATTACTATTACTATTACTGTTACTGTTGCTGTTGCTATTAACTATTACTATTAACTATTACAATCAACTATTACTATAATTACTATAATTACTAACTGTTACTACTACTATTACCATTGCCAGTACCAGTACCATTATTATTTTGATCATCAGGTTTGCTCACAATCTCAGTCTTTCTGATGTAGTTTCTCTGGTCCAAGAGTAACCCAAGAAAGCATCAGGCAACATTACTTTCCAAAGGTCACAAGATTAAGGGTCTCCTCTTGTATGGCCCTGGTGGGACAGAAATTTCCATAGCATCCTTGCCATTCCTAGCACTGCTGTCTTTTAGATTACCCCAGTCTTATTAATATCAACACCAATCTTAGTCACACGATCTTCAAACTTGTCAGATATAACTCCCAATGACCCACCAATGAGCACTTGGCAATTTACCATTATACTACATGTATTCATGCTCTAGCTACCACCATAGATGACACATTTTTACCATCAGGATATGATGCACCGATCAGCGACCAAGAGCCGCTTATGACACGACACAAAGTTGAGGATGCTGTTACGAATCTCAAGATGAACAAGGCCACCCGGAGCAGACAACATCAACGCCGAATTGATTAAAGCTGGAGGTGATGTGACGATATACTACTGACAGAAGATATGCACTATCATCATGCAACAGAAAGAAAGGCCCACAAAATGGACTGAGTCCATGATAATACCGCTTCCAAAGAAGGGCAACATCAAGAAATGTGAAAATAACAGAACTATTAGTCTCATAAGCCACGTACGCAATGTAAATGTACTACTGCATATCCTTAAAACGCACATGAAGAATGTTGAAGCAATTCTTGATGATGCACAAGCAGGTTTTAGAAAGGAACAAAGCACTGCAGAACAAATCTGCAGTCTACGTATTCTCTGTGAGAAATTCATAGAGCATCAACTGGTTATCTATCATAATTTCATTGACTTCAGAAAAACTTTTGACCGAGTTTGGCATTCTGTCAGTCATGAAAGGCTGCAATATTCAGTGAGGGCATCAGGTTGATGTGATACGATGACTTTATGGACAGTCACAACCTCAAATTAAGATAGGCGACACTACAAGTGAATGGTTTAAACAAAGGGTTGGTGTCCGTCAAGGGTGCTTGTTATCACCACAGTTGTTCAACCTGTTAGTTGAGCAAATTATCATAATTGAAATGCTAGAAGAACTTAAAGTTTGGATAAAAATAGGATGAAGAGTCATCAACAACTTCAGGTTTGCTGGTGATATCGATCTACTGAGAGAAACCTAATGAGAAACTAAACAGCACAGCATTGGTCACATGGCATGGAAATCAGTACCGAGAAGAGCAAATTAAAAGTCACAGGCAAAACAACAGGAAACATTACTCAGCCTATAAAAATAGGAGACTGAGAGACTGGAAATAGCTGACAATTTTAAATACCTCGGAAGCATCTTGACTGAAGATGTGAATGGGATAAAAGGAATTTTAATTCCTTAAAAGATCAGGATAGCAGTTGGAATGTCGGCGCTGACTAAGCTAACTCCTATATGGAAGAACAGAAAGATTTCCCTGAAGACAAAAATCCATCTTCTAAGATCGGTAGTGTGGTCAGCAGCCCTGTATACCTGAGAGTCTTGGACTTAATTTGCACTCAGAAACAGAAAAAAGGATGAATGCTTCGGAATTCAAACGCTACAGGAAGATCTTACGTGTATCACACCAGGAGCACAGTACAAATTAGAGTATCACCAAACAAATGGTGGATAGAACTGGGAACCAACACCAAGATACTCTACAAATGGCAAACAAAGTCATGATCATGCATCGTAGAATCCAAATCATTTAATAAAAGAGGAAAGGGAAGACCTAGGAAGGCATGATTGAGAAATATAACAGAATGGACAGAGTTTACAATCACCAAGGCTGTCAGAAGGTCACAGTGCCAAGTTGAGTGGAAGAAACTACCCTGGTCTCTGAGGGTGCATCTATGGCTGCCTTAGGCTATGGAGAATAATGATGATTCATGCTCCACAAAAGTTCTCTTTCCCTGTATATGGTTGTTACCTAGCTAACAGATTTTTTTCAAGCTCCTTATCTTTCACTCTTTTATCACAATGTTGATAATTTTCATTTTTTTTTGCTTTCTTGTCAATAAACACAATGTCTGGCCTCTACCAATAAATGTCTGGCCTCTTTCAATAAACACAATGTCTGGCCTCCTTGCCTCTACCATTCAGTCACATTGTATGGTGAAGTCCCACAACATCTCAAGGTTCATCATCATCATCATCACCATCATCATCATTAAATTCTCGTTTAACTTCATGCCATGATAAACCATACTAACCAGGCCCATTCCTCAGGCCTAGGGGTAGAACGAGGTAGAAGTCGATTTGATGGATAGCACCTTTCTTAGGATATGAGAATCTGATGTTCGGATGACCAACATCCATCGTCAGTTGCGAAATTCGCAACTGACGATGGATGTTGGTCATCCGAACATCAGATTCTCATATCCTAAGATAGGTGCTATTTATCAAATAGACTTGTATACAAATGAACCACTAGTCGGTGTGATATAAAGGATAGCTGAATAGGAAGTATGAATACTAAACAACAATGTGAATATAGGGCACTAGAAAATACAATGAAAGAAAAACAATGGGTATATAACAGGGAAAAATTAAAATGAAAGTGTTAAATTAACATGATTCACTTGCTTGTTTAGTGAGGGGTTTTCCCAACCTATGTGTAAAACCTCCTTGATTTTCAGTTGAAAAGGCGTGGAGGCAGTGTTAAGGATTGAAAAGCAATTCTCTGAGCACAAATCTCTGCAAGTTTCTGACCCATAAATGTGCTAAAATACATATTTTGTAACATTTTGTTAGTTTCACGAGAGTATGTATGTTAGGTTGCATTATACTGCTGAAGTATTTTTAGCGTGCTTGTAGGTGTCTCAAGGGGCTAGTACACTATTTAAGGTTTCTTAAGTTATGCAAGAGCCATTTGAGGCATCTCTTTCAACCCTAGTTTTTTATTTTATTTACTGTTGTAATTTTCTCTGAGTTTGCAAAACTGTAATGCTGTTTTTTGTAACGCTTTACGCTTGCTGCATCAATAAACGAGATGCCCGCTCCTTTTCCTGCGTTTTGTGATTATTTAGATTAGTTACAAAATATTTTATAATCGTTTTCAGTGTGTAGCAAGATGTCGGTTTGTCTTGCAGACATAACAGGCGCTACAGCCTGCGCAAGAAAATTTGTAAACAACACGGGATCGCGATAAATTGGCACTGGCATCTTTGGCAGTAAATAAGTTCTTAATTTTGTATGGGGCAAACACTAACTTGATGACTAAGTTCTTACAGTAACATTGATTCTGTGTTGAGCGTAAGTCGAGAAGGGGCCGACAAAAGGTAATTTGTAATGGTGCGTGCGAAATTCATTAGAACTAGTTGCCACGGAAGTGCGCAAAGTGGGGACAAAGAAATTGCTAAAGTATTGTTTGACAATTCTGTTCACAAGACTGGATGGAAACTGATTCTTTCCCAGAATGTTGGTAAGCTCTTTAATGTTGTTGTGGAAGCCGATCCAAGTGTTATTGGTTTTAAAGTCCTGTCCACCAGCGTTCGTATTAACCCCAATTTGTAGGGGAGAGGTGTAAAACCAAGAAAGTTAGTAAGAAGGCCTGTGTAAGTGCTCTTGCGAAAAACAGATGTGACGAGAGATGGAGGATTGCTGTTGTCCAAGAGAACATCTCGGAACGGTAGTTTGTGGTTGACTTCCGTCTCCATGGTGAATCTAATGTTAGGGTGTTTATCATTTATATAATGGAAAAATTCCAAAGCATCCTTTTCGTTGTTGAATAGACAGAAAGGTGTCATCCACATATCTGCGGGTAGAAATAAATTGCAGGACCATTGTATTGTTGGAGCCAAATTTTTTCATGGTGGCCCATGAAAAGATTAGCAAGTACTGGTGCCAATGGGGAGCCATGGCAACACCATCTATCTGATCATAATAGTTCACTTGGAATAGCAAGTGTGTCTGGGCAGTAGCAACAAGAAACAACTCTTTGAAACTGTTCTTGCTTACATGTAACTTGATGTTCGGGTTGCCGGACAAAATATAATCCACTGCTAGCTCAATAGATTCCAGTAGAGGAATGTTAGTAAATAAGCTTTCAACATCGAATGAGACCATAGACTTGCTTGGAGTACGCGGGTTGGTAATTTCGTTAACAAACAAAAAAGTATCACAAGCACAAAAATCAGTAGGTATGTGAGAAATTAGGAGTGTGCAAAGGAATTTGGCCAAGTTAGTCACACATAAATAAGATGATATAGAAACATATAGCAATGATTATTATTCATTGGAATCCTTATTTAATCCAGAGAATAGTGGGGGGAAAGAACTTGTATTGCAGATACATACAGATCTATACAAGTCAAAATAGGGCAGCAAGACTCAGGTTTGAAAGAGCAAACAAAAGATAAGTATTTCATCTAAAAAGTGCTGTGATTTCAAACACTTACTGGATCACACTTCCCAAAATTCAAATGGTTCTCCAGTTTATCATCTGTGAGATGAGTAATAAGACAAAAAAAGAGCTGGCTAGAAAAAAAACCTACTGTTAAGGTGACTTGATTTGTTTATTTTAATTAATCAAATTGCTGCTGGAAAAATCATGACTGTAATTTGTGACAACCCCAAATTGGCATTAATTACTATTAATTTGTCAGCACATATCAGAGGCATGGGGATGGGTAAGAGGCGCACAGTGAATTTTGCAGCTGTTAAGAGCAGATACCATGCAGCTGTTTACAACCTCTAATTGATTGGATCTGATTAGGACACAGCTCTATTGTTTTTAGGGTTAGGGTTCATTGTTTATGATGTTTGATTGAATGATTCTATTGTTTTCTGAGCCAATTGCATGGGCTGTTGTAATAGCTGTGTACTGACCCGATTAAAAGAAGGATGAAACCACTCAAAGCATTACAAAGAGATTCATGAAGAAATCCAACGGGACAAAGAATATCAAGAACGATTAATTGCGGAGGAATGCAGCAGGCGGCCTGTGTTTACAGGAGAGAGATTTGAGTCTGGAGGTGATACATTCATAGAAAAGCCAACGTTCAGTCAGGATATGTGGACTCAGCTACAGAGAGTTTACATTGCTGAGTTTAATGGAGACAAGAAAACCTACGAAGGATGGAAGGTAGCGTTCATGGCATGCGTTCACGAAGCGCCGGCCACACCCGAATACAAGTTACTTCAACTCAGGCAGCACTTATCCAGAGAAGCCCTTAAGGTTGTGGAGCCTTTAGGAAATTCAGCTACAGTGTACAAAGCGGCAATGGCTTGACTGGAATGTAAATTTGGTGGAGAGCGGCAAAAAATAGCATCGCAATTGGAAGAAATGGAAAATATGAAATCCCTGTGTTCGGGTAACAGAAGACAGAAAGATCTGCAGATTTGTTAGATGTAATTGCGGTAAATCTTAAAGAAGCTCGTCATCATAAAGAACTTTGTAATAAAGGACATTGTACATAAGGCTTGTGCAAGAAGTTGAACAAGATGACACTCACGCAATACCATCAGTGGGTTTTTGAGAAAAGTCGCTCGGAGTCAGTTGAGAGTGTAAAGGAACTCGTCTTACGGGAAGTGGAATTTCAAATGGTAGCATCAGAGACTATTCAGGGGGTAAACTTGCCAAACAAGGACATTGATTAAAGATTGTAACCAGAGCGGGAAAGCATTCTTCGGGTATGCTGAGAAACCCAAAACCCAAAAATTTTATCACCCTTGCAAAGTCTGCAATGGACATCATGGAGTTCGGCATTGTGACAAATTCAAAGATCTGGGAATTCAAGAAAGATGGAATACCCGAAAAGTTTGAATCTGTGCTTTCGTTGCCTAGGAGGAGACTACCACGGACAAATGTGTGTCAGGAGTAGGATGCGTGGGATCAGTAACTGTAGAGAGACCCACAATAGACTGCTGCAAGTTAGCAAGGATCGCGTTCAAGCAGAACGAAGACAAGTTGTAAATGAGTCAATCGCAGACAAGAGCACAACAACTTGTAATTTACTGGACTCAAAATGTGAACCAACATATGAAAATGAGAAAGCCCCACTGGTTCTGTTGCCCCCTTGTGAGTCTAGTGACCAACAAGCAGAGAGATCACACACAACTACCACTGACAATAGGAGGCGCACAAATAGGCTACTTTTCTCTGCAGACAGTTGCTGTAATTGTGAAAAATGGGGACCGTAAAATCAGTAAAGTGAATGCTTTACTTGCCGAAGCTTCAACCAAGACATACATTTATTCTGACGTAGCAGGTGAACTCAGACTTCAAGGAATTCCGTGGACGGTAATAGTGAACGTTCTGAAGGGCAAACCAAAACGTTTGAGACTACACCCACCGACGTTGAATTTGAGCGTTTAGATGGCCCGTGAAGAAAACTGTCAGTGTGTTCACCCCAGAAAAGGTCAAAGGGACTTTAGAAGCAATCGATGGGGTAAAGTGTGCTCGCAATTGGCCTCACCTGAGAGGTATCCCGTTCCCGGAGCCTGGACCACACCCTCTAGTTGACATTCTAATAGGAGTAAATCAAGTCGATCTTCATTATTCATTCAAGGATCTCAAAGGTAGACAAGGCAATCCAGCAGCCAGACTGATACCCTTAGGTTGGACGTGCGTGGTCCTGCTGACAGTAGAAGAAACAGAGATCTGCAGACCAAGCAGCGAGAAGGACTGGGTGAGATAAGTGGCCTACTACGAAGATTCTGGGAGATTGAAAATTATGGAGGATCAACGGAGTTCCATGTATTGACTGCAGAAGAAAGAACAACTCTTGATAAGCTGGAGAAATCTATCAAGCGCGTCAACAGCAGATATCAAGTGGCAGTTCCCTGGAAAGATGATAAGCCAGTATTACCAGACAATTACAATATGGCACTGCGTCATTTAGAAAACACTGAAAAGTGGTTAAAAAAGAATCCAGAAATCGGGAAGGCTTATACCGACAACATCCATCAGGACCTCAAGGATGGTTACATTCGTAAAGTAGACCTCGCAGAAGAGAGCCTTCCAAAAAAGTGGTACTTGCCCCACTTCCGAATCGTTAGACCAGACCGAACAACAACAAAGACTTGCATGGTATTTGATACTTCTGCCAACTTTGAAGGAATCTCCTTAAATGATGCCATTTACTAGGGACCAAAGTTGCAGAGAAAATTCCTCCTTTGTTTCCGAAGAAACCCAATGGCATTAATGTGTGACATTGCTAAGATGTATTTGATAGTTGAAGTCACACCCAAAGATAGACCATATCAACGTTTTCTGTGGAGATCTTTAAATCAAGAGAGAACACCTGATCAGTAAGAGTTCAACCAAGTTGTTTTATGAGTGAATTGTTCCCTATTTCAAGCACAATTTGTCTCTCATAAGTACGCTGAAAAATACAGAAACAAGTTTCTGATGGCCACAGAGACAGTGACGAAGTCAACCTATATGGACAACAGTATGGATTCAGTATCAAATGATAGTCAAGGGAACAAGCTTTATGAAGAGTTAAACGAGCTCTGGTCCAAGGCAGGAAAGCGAGCTCATAAGTGGCTATCAAACTCGGCCAAGGTTCTCGAAAGGATTCCGTCTGAAAGCAGAGCATCAGAAGTGCACTTAGCTAGTGATGGCCAACCAATGGTGAAAACACTTGGTGTCACGTGGTTGCCAGAAGACGACGTTTTCACGTTGGAAGCAGATCCTTTGGGGAAAGACTTTCTGCTTACCAAACGGAATTTTCTCAAGAAGATTGCCAAGCTATTTGACCCCTTAGGGTTCTTAGCGGCATTTATCATTCATGCCAAAATCTTACTGCTACAAATGTGGGCTGCCGGGTTGGGCTGGGACGACCTATTTCAGGAAGACCTAGCCAGGAAAGCACGAAAACATGGTTCAGTGAATTAGAAGATCTACCTACCATCTTAGGGCAAGAAAAAGAAGAATGTTATCACAAGCATTGTATACATTTGTAGACGCTTCACAAGATGCCTATGGAACTGTTGTCTACTCAAGAGCAATTTGTTTTTGCTTATTAACTAATGCTTGGATGCACACACTAATTTACTTAGTAATAGAATAAGTTCACACACCATCTACTGTGACCACCAATTCTTTTTGTCCAGTCTGCGAAGAAAGGATCATAGGAATTAATGTGAATACTGATGAGGCCACAACTGATATGTAACTGTATGATATGTAACTGGTAATGCCAGTAGACCACCAAAATTGCTTTCAGTTTGCTACATTTTTTTAATACTTCAGTTCATAAACTCATAAATTAGTGAACACCTGAAATACACTGTGTGGTGACCAATCACAGTAAAGTTCATCGTGCACAAAAAAATCTCACAACCACAAACTAGGAAGACCTAGATGTTTGGAAGACCTAGGAAGACCTAGATGTTTGGCAATTACTTTTCTCACAACTCATTGGCTTTTTCTCTACAACACAGTAATGTTCCACAAAAAAATCTACATTCAAGTGTTCATTGATGGTATTTTCAGCTTCACAGAAACACTTGACCCATCCCGACAGACTTTAATAGAGACTGCACTTTCCTGTGTTCCGTTGTGGTGAAACAACACAGTCTTCAACTGCAGTTAAAATCTCTAGGTACAGCAGTTCACAGTGTAGGTCTTATGTCATAACGGACGGAAATGTTCACCTTAAGATCTAAAAAGATTCAGCTTGTTTGAGTTGCAACAAGACCTGATCCGGGTATCTTCCTTGGCTCAACTAAAATGAAACAAGGACAAAAATGATAAGTTCAAAGAGATACATTTAATAAGATTAAATTCATCAACTGACATAGATACATGTACTGGTATATGCAACTTTTGAAAAAAAAAAAGACCAATTAATTGAAGGGTTGTATGCATAACTGTTGTTATAAGGGTAGTGAGTAATTTTTTTTTTGTTTTAATTTGTGCTTTGGTTACTTTGTCTAACTGCAGCCAAATTTCAATCAGTCAACAATGCCTAACTTATTCAAATAACTGTAGCAAGTCATATGCAAAGTGAAGCTCATGATCAATGGCAGAAAGAATGGAGATTTCTAATGACAGGGGTGTCGCTGTGTTAATGAAGAATAAATTGGATATTGTTATTTAGCAAGAGTTGACAGATTCTGATGGCAGGTTGTTAGCATTAAATGCCAAAATCAAGGATAAAAGTTACCACCTTTTCATACATACTGTATGTTTATCATCCAAATAAGGATGCAGAAGCAGTTCACTTTTATCAATTTGTTATTAACTTTATGACACATCACAGAGCTATGCGGAGATGATGTTATTGCCCCCGCAGGGTTTTGGCCCAGAGGCCAAAACCCGAGGAGGCAGAAGCAGTCCCCGCAGATAGATAGATAGGCAGATAGCAGTCCCCGCGTATTTAGTAGTGATATCTGATATTTTTTTGGTTTGGTAGTGCGGAAAATATCTCGATTTGAAGAAACTAGGCGCGCAAGGTGGTACCGGTTAATTTTCAGCAAGCGCGCATGGTGGTCTCGGGCAATTTTTTTTAGCAACGACATGCTTGATCGAGTTCACTTGTAGGACGAGTCAAGTTCGAGTTCGAGCACGAGTCAAGTACGAGCCAAGTTCGAGTCAGGATCCAACTTTTGTTTTTATTTTCCTCTTCTTTTTATGTCGTCTGATTGTTATTCTCGTAATGATGTGCAAGTAGTAAACGAAAAACTTAACTTTCAGGTTCGCAACATTTTTCACCATCGATCGCTAGAGCCATTTACCGCTGTGGAAAGATATGCGACATCTCTTTGTGTTCATAACTTTCCTAAGAAGATTAAGACCTGTAGTTGCATAGGCCTGAAGCAGAGATATACCATTTCCACGACTGAAGAAACGGCCGGCGATTTCTCTATTACGTGTCTGACTTATTAGACTAAAGACCACTAAAGCGCCATCTCGTTACGTCCAGAGGACACCCATGTAGGATAACAGAATAATATAATATTTAATTGTTTTCAATAAGCAAAAAAGCGGGGGCAGATTTAGTGAGAACTATTACTAGTTTATACAAGCCAGGGAAGATTTCAATTGTTCTTTAGATCCTACCATGGCCAAAAAGGGCAGGATGTTAATTGAATCCAGTGTCAGCATGTGATTAATTCGATTGGAAATATTCAAAATGATTTTTAAGTCAATCTTCACAACATTTGACATATAAAGGATCCAAACACTTGTGGCTTCACATGGAGTAAAATTTCTCCATTTAAGTTTTGCAGACTCAGTTACTGGTTGATTTGAGATAATTTGGAAGATTCATATTAACCTGAAGCTGCAAGATCAATTTTAGATGTTATGGACTTCACAAAAAAAAAACATCCCTAGTATAATATTATTAATCTTTACTGACTTTGAAAAAGCCATGGATAGTATTGGGTCACCGGAATTTTATGTTAAAATGCTTTGAAGAGTTTGGATTTGGACCAAAGAAGTCTCATCAGCTGGGTAGAGACACTCTATAGTTACTGTTAGTAATATATGCAGTCATGTGCTGAACAAAAGGACCTGTACACCCTATTTTGAATTACAAAGAGGAGTAAGGCATTAGGCAGCTGAGACCTTAGTAATTGCTATTAGAAGCAGTCCTGATATTGAATAGGTCACAACAATTTCAAGTTAGTGCAGTATGCCAACAACCTAACAGTACATGTATGTGAGTGTGTTTTTCATTTGCTTAATCAATTTGAATCCTGTTCTGGCTAATGACGGTCAATTATTCCAAAACTGAGACCAATTGTGGACTGGGTCATGCAGACATTAACACAGAGACATCTCTTGGTTTAAAATGGTGAAGTAGCATTGAGACCCTTGGGATTGTCTTTTAATACGTATGACAGAGGCAGATTTACTGCAGAAAATTTTTCATGATAAATTGAAGGATATCCAAAGGTAGATTGGGACTCCTGCTATGGAGTTGATGGTAAAGTCACAACTCTTTCATTCTTTCATTCTGTAAAGTTGAATTGTTGCGATTTGTCATGCATTAAAACCACCACTTGCCTCAAATAGCTGTAGCTATTATAAACTACAAGTGCTTATTCCACTCTGTATGTTGTAAAGTCGTTAATAAATTTGAACTTGAAACTTGAGCTAATTTATCATCCGAAAATTATGTAAAAGCTGGAATTTTATTCTGCCATCATTTCCAAATCAATACGGATAATCTGCAGTCTTACAACAATGTAGTTGGTCTTGGTTTCATTCATAAATACAAATTGTTTTACTGTGGACAGGCCAGTGCAAAGTGTGATTCCCTCACACCTGTGTGAGTGAAAACTTTGTATCCACTGCAGGCAATCGAAAAAGAATTAAGACTGTTTATAGTATTTTTCTGTGGAGAAAATTGAAGTCTTTCATCCCGTAACAAGTAAAAGCAAGCAGTTTTAATGATCACTTGTTAGTGTCCAAAGCCATTGAAGCCTTCACAGTGCATGGTCATGATGATTTAAATATGCATACAGCCATCAATAATTATACATACCACTTCCAACAATGCCATCTAGCTTTTATCCTGGAAAAAGATAACATCAATAACACAGTCAAAAATTTAATCAATCAGCCACATTATGGTGTATAGAATTAATTTGAATCTGTAATATTCACTATGCTTAACTTAGCTGAGCATGCACACAAGCTGCACATTGAGGCCACACACACATAATGCTAACATCAAAACAATGAATAGAAAAAAAACTCATGACCGGAAATCATAACACAACATAATTTTTGCAACCTACACGAATAAATGGTTTGGACAATTCTTATAATATAAATAACCAGATATCTCAAAAAGTGACTATTGAGGGGAGGTCAACACATCATGATACCATGAATCATCTTCAAGGGAACTTCAACAACCCTTAATTTACAAATGTTAAACTCATCGCCAATAGATGAGCTTGGGAACTGGTGCCAAGAAAGGTTGGTGGGGGGCCCGTGCAAGTATGAGGCACAGCAGGGAGGTTTCCATGGTGACCCTGGGAGCGGGAACCAGCCCTGCCAGCTGCCACCAACCTGAGCACTGTCACACTGAAGGAACTTCAGTGGAAATACTTACCTAACACAGTACTTACCTGGGTCTGACCTCCAACAAGGGTGGGAAGGGCGGGGTAGTAAATTTGCTAGCAAAACGATGCAGCAAAACCGCTATGACAGCAAGCAAAGCAGATGGCGAATAAGGCTGACTCATCAGCACATGGCAAGGCAAGCCCCTGTGGCCACCCTGCATGTTGGGAAGACCGTTGGATGCATTGGCTCAAGATTAACTTTGTTTAGGCTGAAGGTTAGCTTTAATTAATAAGTGTTTATAGTATTTTGTACCAAGCTGCCACTTTATATCATAGATACCTTGTATCTTCTTATTTTTCTTGAGAAATGCAAATGATTATACTTGCACACTAATTATGGCTTCCACAAAAAAACAATCTACTGAGCATGGTATTTTGGATATAATTAGCCAAACTGAAAATAATATGGATCATAAGTTGTGCTTGTATGGCACATTCATTGACCTTAAGAGGGCCTTTGACAAAGTATATAATTTCATATTGCAAAAAAGAAAAAACAACCATTGTGGAGTATGCGGAACAGTAAATAATTAGTGTAACGACCAATTTACACAATCCACTGAAGTTGACGGATGCTTTAATGGCAGCACAATCAATCTCCCTGGCCTAAACAAAACGTTCAGCGATACAATTTCGGCTAAATGATGCCAACAAACAAAGCTATCAATATCGTAACTTTGAGTGAATCGTCCAGATCATTTCAACAACACGAGCAAGCGTGTCACATGACTCAAAATGCGCGAAAATAATAATACACAGGCAACCCAGCCGCTAGTCAATTAGTTTGCTTCTTAGCTACATGTAGTGGGTGTTATAATTCTACTCTTGATTTATATGGAGACTAATGCAAGCAACACATGGTCATACACAGACTACAACTCAAGACTTCTCATGCATTTTAAATGGCAGAGGCCTTACATGTACAGGGAGTCATGCGACCTTTTGATCAAAGCAGGACGTATTACAACAGTGGGTCAACAACAAAAAACAGAAATTTCTCTCAGAAACATATCCACAAAGGAAGTAAAATTATCAGGAGTCCCACACTGGTCAGTCCCAGGACCTTTATATTACTTTCATCATCATCATCATTTTATTTTAATGAAGAATTGAATTGAATAAATACACAGCCCGCATATAGCAAACCTAGTCGAGGCGTGCTGTGTAACTTACAATCACATTTCGCAAATTAGATTAATTGTAAGACAGGTAAAGAAAGAAAGAAAATAAAATAAAAATAAAATAAATAGGTATACACATCCATTCACAGACAGCTAGCATTGACATAGAGCAAGAACCTATAGGAAGACATGAAACATAAGGAAGTAATAATAATAGCTAGGGTGTGATTAATGATAACTAGTGATTTTTAAGATTAACATTATTTAATAAAGACCTCAACATAATCATCCTCATCAACAAGCACCACAAGTAAAAATTGGTGAATTTTATTTTTAAAAGGTTTTTTCCTAAGTTTGCGCAAATCAGGCTTCAGACAATTCCATAGCTTAGCTCCAAAAATGGAAAGCGAATTAAGTCGAATATTCAGCCTTGATTTATTAACATATAAGTTACCAACATCAGAAAATCTTGTGTTATGTGAATGAATGTCAGATCAACAGTTGAAAAGATCACAGATATTCTGAGGTGCAGAATTAGTAGATATGTCATGCATAAGAGAACTTACTGTTTCAAAATAAAGCATATTGAGGGGTAAAACATTAGCGGAGACAAACAAAGGAATAGCATGAGACCTATTACCAGCAAAAAAACATTATAAACCAAAGAGCTTGTTTTTGTAAGATAAGGATCTTCCTCAAATAAAGCTGTGCAGCTTGGCCCTAGGCAGCAATTCCATAGCAATTCAGAGAACAGTAAATTTGGATTAGAGTATTTAAAGGGACGGATTACCTTAATCATGCAATAATTCCAACAACTCTGCTAATTTTAGAGGCAATATAATCGATTTGATATTTCCAATTTGTCAAGTTTTTATCGATGAGCACTCCCAGGAACTTTACATAATCTTTGCATTCAAGAGAAGTATCACTATTTGAGGCATTATTATATTTAAGCAATAGAGGACTTTTTCTGTGTTTACATAGCCTCATGTAAACACAAGAAGGGGTTGGGAGAATTCGAGACTGTTACATGCATGCAATAACTGTTGAGAATTGTCCCAACCCCTTGAGTGTTTACATGAGGCTATGTAAACATGGAAAAAAGTCCTCCATTGCTTTTATAAAATATCTCTCAAAAATAATTCAACAAATGAAGGAAAATGCTGTTTGTTTTACTTCTTGATTGAAACAGGTTTTCTCGATACACGCTCATATTTCCTACCAGCCAATCAAAATGCACGTTTGACAACACAACCAATCAAAATTCGTGTGATGTCACAACCGTGTTTACATACTCTCATCTAAACACACCTATTGACCAATGAGAGCGCGCGTACTATCCTAATTATTTTATAAATCCTTACATTAATCTGATAGTTAATCTGATAGTAGTTTTCCTCATTTATATCAATGATATATCTAATAGCTGTGATCAGCTTAAATTTCATCCATTTATTTGCAGATGATACCAATCAATTATACACTGATAAAAATCTTATAAACTCACTTGAAATACAATTCTATTCTCCAAAAACAAGCCCAGCTCAGTTTAATGTACCATACTTTGGTGAATACAAATCTCATGCAGTGCCTTACTTTGTCGATCTCTTCTAGTTTTCTCCCTTTGGATTTTCTCCACTTTAAATCAGCACTTATCATGATGCATCAAATATAATAATAACTTATCAGCTCCTAATAATATCTAATTTACTCAACCATGAAGCTATATTCCTTCATACAAAACAAGAGGTGACCACTTTGAGAAAGTTCACGATTAGACAAACAAAGAAAGGTGGTTTTCTCAAGAAAAGGTGTTAGAATCTGGAATAAAATTAATGTCCATGATAAATGATGATTTTCAATTCCAAAGACTTTCAAAAGATGATGACTATAATTATTTTGCCCAATCTAATAACAAAAACTAAGACCTCAGAGCTCTTGTTATGTTTGCATTTTTTGTACTTCTTGCCCTTCCCTAGTGTTTGTAAATGTATTAAATATAAAAACACTTATAATTTAATTAATTTAATATAATATTATCTTTATTCTCTTCCCCAAAATTCTTTTAAATGTTCTGTCTTTTTGTAGTGTTTAGACATTTCGTTACTGTTATATAGAGTTATCAGTGCGTGAAGAATCATGGTTCTGTAACATGGCGTGCTCGCTGGTGTAGATTAAAGAAACCTGTTGAGTTTATCTGCACTTATCTGGGTATTAACAGGCCATCATTACACTTTTATTAAAATTAATATACATGGGAAACACTGTCACCTTGACTAAGCTCTTGCAAACTGCAGGAAGTGCATGTTTCATTTTTCTATTGTTTCTATAAATAAATTTACTACTACATACTTTATAGGATAAAACTGTCCAGTAGGGAAACCAAGAAAGGGACAGCAAAAATTTCATATTCCACAATTGAAGTTATCTAGAATTTACACACAGGTCTGCGTTTGCTATCTTAAAGTGATTGATGTAAAGCTTGAAATACAACATGCAGTGTCAGATCCAGGGGCACCCCCCCCCCCCCCCCTTTTGGACCAAATAATAAAGC
>BLFK01001121.1:577731-587731 GCA_014634185.1 Astreopora myriophthalma
GGGGGGGGGGGGGGGGTGACGGGGTCTGCGGAAAACACGGCTTTTGTTTTTGGGCGAATTCCTCCTCTTCAAATGAGTTAATAGGGTGTATACATTTGTCAGATTTCGACGAAAGTTGGCCAGAATGTTCCCGAGATATTAGTGCATCAAATTGTTTCGGGCTTTTACGAAATTCGAAATACTTTTTCCGTGACGAGTTAATTTTTGAAGTGACCAGAAAAATTTTCCATTGTCTAATTTAAGGATGAGTTTTCTCATAAACCAATAGGAAGTAAGAAAAAGCCCGAAACCTTTTGTTAGCTTATCATCTCTTGATTGATATAGTGCAGTTTGTTTGGCTGTACGCGTTAACATAAATAAGAGCAACTAATTCAGTTAATTCAACTAATTCAGTTAATTCAGTAAATGTTGCTAGTTGTTGGGTTTGAAGACGTCTGTGCGCTTATCTATTCAGTAACACATAAAAATGCCGGTAGTTTCGTAATCTGGTGTGACCAGTGCCACAAATGCTCTTCTGATTGGGGTACATCCTGTCATGAAAGATATGCTAAGTCAAGGCATTGACTGGATATCCAGTGACATTTTGTCAACAATGGTTGCAAAGGCGGTTTCTTTCGCTGACGGCTTGGTTTCTCATACCAGTGATACAGTAGTTGTACCATTCAAGTCCAACCCAGGAAGTCCACTTGTTGTGAATCTGTTCTCCAATGGAAGGGTGGAATTTTCCAACTGTCCCGGATTTGCATCTTTTTCCATTTGTGCCCACGCCCTTGGTGTATGTATGAGCAAAGATCGTCTTTCTAACTTCCTTTGCTGGCTTGTAAGTACGAAACAGAATTCTGGAGGAGTCAATTTATCCGTAGCAGTAACATGTGGCATGCCCAGGGGAAGGGGACGAAAAGGAGAAAGCGCTCCAAGGAAAAGAAACACCACCAAGAAACCAATCACTAAAGTGGTACATGGTACTAATAGCAGCCTAAATAACAACTTTCGGAGCCGCAAAGTGTTTTCCTGTATAGTGGTGTAGTAAACACTCAGTCTCACACTCAGTTCTCTGGCAGGAACCAGTTCTCTGACACAAACCATCCCCTGCCAAATGTACCAAATCAACCTTGCTTCATTCCATAGCCTGGTTTGGGATTGTGCGTGCAGCCGTCGCCTTCGCCGTCGCCGTCGCCTTCGCCAGCCCCAGTCCCGCTGGTGCCCGCTAATGCGCGGCAATTCTACGTTAACTCGCCCCAACTGAATATCCCTAGTTTTTTCTCCGAGCATTGGGCAGTTTTTCATTTATCTTTTACAGTATTGCCCAGCTCAAACAACGACATGTTTGGCTGTGGCAATAGTTTAAAGCCCAATTCTTCTATATCTCCACCTCCACGAGATCTTGTCATCTTTCCAAAGATGGCGAGAGAATGGACTTGCCAAGGGCAGCTATTCAGAAAGCCGAGAAATGTTTATTTTCACTGTCATGTCCAGTGTGTACAACGGAAACAACCTTGTTTTGAAGGCAGGTGGTGTTCAGTTCCTCTAAAAATCGAAACTTTGCTCACAATTACGCACAGGCAATACTTAAGGAATAGCTTGGGTATCTGAGTCACGATGGACGAAACTTGATTTGCAATTTATTCTATATACCTTTTTTGTACTATATTGATTTTCCTAATATTTTCATGATTTTCAAGATGTTAGTTTGTTAGAAAACGTTACTGTTGGGTTCCCGTTCAAATGTTCCAGTTAAGTTCCCATTGAAGCGATGTTTTAAGATAGAAATACTGATTTGAACTTAGAAAAAAGAACTATGAAATAGTAACGTTATTTTGTTTCGTTATTTCAGCGGTATTTTTGAAATGATCGATCTTTGTTGTAGTCACTTTTAGGTATTTTCTTTAGGTATTTTGCTGCCAACGTTTTTCTAATAAATATATATTGTATTTTCAATCGCTGGAACCAATTTACTAACACAATAAGTTACTGCTAGATTTCATTTCAAATGTTCAAGTTAAGTTCCCATTAAATGTTTTTTTTTTTTAGAGTAGCAATGCTCACACGTTATTTTCTTTATTTAGTTTATTTAGTCACCCCATGTTTTCGGCAGACCCTGTCACCCCGCACCCCGGCAGCCCGGGTGCCGTCTTTTCCACCATACGGTAATCAGACGTGTCCTATTGCCGACTCCGTTTTTGGGTGGGGCCAGGGTACACCGAATTACGGGCTGTTTACATGGAGAGAGAAAGATCCTAAAAGGTGAAACAATTTTTGTTTTGTGTAAATGCAGAAAAAAAACTATTTGGGTTGTAAAGGGCGGGTTAATGTTCCGTACCTTCAAGCAAATGCACAATAAAACAGCAGCACACCCCGTTACTGCCATGGTTGCTTTTTGTGCCTGGTGCCAGCATGATCCGAGATAGGGTAGTTTACATGGTCATTGGATCTTTTCAACAAGAGGTTATCCTATGGCTAGAAAGATTGTAGCGCTGAGGCCAAGTTCAATTTTTGCGATTGAAAGTGAATACAGAAAATAGTATGGGGCTAGGATGATCCGCCTTCTAAGATCTTTCTGGTTGTAGGATCTTCCTCCTTCTATGAAAAAGCCTCATAAACAAAGTTTACAATTTCTACCAACATTGTTGTTTTTTACCCTCATGACACGCGGTGAAAAAAACTGCTTGCAATCACAATAATCGAACATACAATCAACGAAAACAAAAGTAAACAGCAAGGAGACGAAATTGAACAATCAGTTACGCTGTCCGACTCCTAGCTCGATAACATGTCTAAATTAGCGGGTTAGTGATTCATTAAATTGGAAAAGAAACGAAAATAGTGACTCTACCAAACCTTCCACGTCACCATCAGCTTTTAAATTTGATTTGCATAATACAGGATAGTCTTTCTACAAATAAGCATTTTATTTTAGATCCGACGCGTTTCGGCGCCTGCCTTCATCAGGGATCTCTGTTCTGCCTTGATTACAAATGATTTTTCTTTATAATGACGTACTAAAGCCTGTCGTTCAGTAACTTAACTGCGTGGTTTCTATGATTATTGAGTCATAATTTAAAACTTGTCTGGCGCTTTCCTACGTACTGTAATTTGCAAATCTTACACTCTGTATGTTACGTAGATCACCCACGTTGATTGACAAGCCCCTTTTGTGGAATTTGTAGAAGTCCCTGCAGTCACGGGTCCTTGAAAAAAATTATTTATACGGATACGCTAACTGCATATAGAAACATGTTTGCATAAAAATAGAGCTCAATTCCCGGAGGATTAGTTTGGGAAACCAACATGGCTGCCCTTTCTTTGTTTAGGGACCCCAACATGGCCGCCGTGACATCATGTGAAAACCACCAATTTGTGTATTGCAAGGTCCATAACCACCAGTTACGTTGGGGTTCCCTTCAGTGGTTCTGCTTTTCAATTTGGCGCTCACGAGAGTATCTCGGAGGCTTTTCGGTGATCTATATGCAATCCATGGTCGTTTCTTAAACAAATTCAGGCTAGCCTTTCTTTTGAAGCAACTTAAGTAGTTGCAGAGAAGCCTGAAAAAAGTCCAGGCTTGAACGGGACTCGAACCCATGACCCTGCAATTGCGCATGCGCTGCACACTGCTCTATCAACCGATCAACCCGACACCGCGGCAAAATGAGTGCGCATGCTCCAATGTCAGGCGAGTTCGAACGTCATTTCGAACACTTAGGTAAGTGCGAATCATTTGGGCGGGAGGAAATGATGAAGTTGCTTTGCAGTTTGTGTGCAAAATCTCTGGCTAAACTTGGGCTTGACCATTGACAGAAAGGGCGAAACTTTGATCCAGGTGTTTCTGACGAAAAGCTCGATGTGGTAAGTGGTAAGTGAAACTCGCTCATGTTTGTAAGTGAATATTTCAGCACACTTGAGTCGGCCCACGTCGACGTTGGTCGACGTGTACACTTAGTTTATTACCCCTCAGAGCACAAGCCTTTTCTTCCGGGACTTTGCCAGCAGAAGAGTTCGCAGTGACAATCGCCACAATCAAAGCAGCTAGAATGGAGTTCATGCTTTAGCGCGAGCGCTTGTCTTTAAAGCTTAAATTCACCCTTGTTGCATTGATATATTTTTTGTTCAAAAAGATATGTTGCTAAAGATTCTTTATAGAAGCTTTCTTCAAATGGAAAACCTTATCTTCCTTTTTATCTCCTTATCCCAGCAAAATGAGAACAAACACCGAGAATTTAAATTCCCGCCATTTTGGCGATTGGCTGTTTCGATAGAAATTTGGGATACCTAGTCCGTCGCGCGTTCAACAAATTCGCGCGTGGGTTAAGCCTGCGCACTCATTTTGCCGCGGTGTCTATCAACCCAGCTATCAAGCCAACTGGGAACCAGTCACTGGCGAGTTCGTGTTATTTCCCGTAATTGGTGAATGTATGCATGTTATGGACAAATGTATGAAATTGTTCATATTCATATTTTACATTGTTCAACTATATGTCACTTTTATATATTTCTCCATCAAACATTCACCTATTACGTGATGTAACACGAACTCGCAAAGAGGTACAGTAACAAAAGCTGTAGCCACGATTCGCAAGTCTTTTGTTTTTTACTATCATTTTTTCGTATTGCTCGTAATTAGTCTTCCTGTTCTTTCCTTAGTTTTTCGTTCGTTTTTGTTTCTAATTAGTTTCGTTTGTTTCTACGCATTATGTAACTTGTAGTATTTCAAGTACTGTTTCTTCACTCGTTTTGTGTAATTTGGTATAAAAGTGTCGTTGCGTATATCGTTTTCAGTCGTCGTAAAACCGGAGTGCCGCACAGATCTTGTAAGTGTTGTAATTTTTCCATCTTCAGGGTAGACTTCTCTTCGTTTTGATAGTTCCTGCACTTTTCTTGTGTTCTTATGTAGGTCTATCTGTATTTTTTAATTTTAGTGAATTGTTAGTGTTAAAGACGATATAAAGGTGTGCGAGGAGTGTTTTACGAAGGCTGACAAACTATTGGGTTGGTTTTGAGAAATTTGAATTCTTCTGTTTCAAATACCTAATATACGATGCGTAGGGCACAAATAAATTTCCGGGATAAATATTTTAACGCACCTGTAATTTGCAATTACCCAGTGAGAATCCAGTCATGTCTCAAGTACAGAAATCAATGCAAAATAGCCACCGTATCGGTAGAGAGGTCTATTTTATGATTGACAAACTCAATTGCAGTGTCATATTAATGATAACTACAGTAAGTGAGCAAATATTTACGAGATGTACTCTCGAAATGGGAACTAATTCTCGCAAGAGAGGATGAGGTAAGAGAACGTATCCCCAATATGTGGCCCTCTATCACAACCTCGTTCCCAGGGATTTTCTCCTGGCCCCTCCTCGGCGGAGAAAAGCCCTGGGAACGAGATTGCCTCTATCAATGGTATTTTTTATATTCTATTTTTAGTACGAGGTCATGAGACTGTGGGATTAGCCCTTAATCTGCTTAACTATGTAACCAAGCTCGTATGATATGACACTAGATTTCATATATAGTATTTCAGTAGACACTGATCGGCTGCCTGTAAACACCTCTTCTCATTAAAGCATATACATATATCTCTAACATACGGCAGCCATGTTATTTATCACCAGTCAGAGCATGCAATACAAGTGTATACCGCTGGCCGGTATCGGCCACATACGTTACAATATCCATCTGCGGTCTACTCATTGTCGGCTCCATAACAACACAGAGACTCGTTATTTAAAGAACGGTTACCAATTGGTCAGTCTTGTGAAATATAAACCGCGAGGTCATGGGGCTGAGGTTAAAAATAGCCTCCACGCGTGGCGCGAAATTTAAAAATAGATTGGAAATAATCATCAGGGGGCATGCGGATATGTTCTCTCACCTCATCCTCTCTTGATTCTGGCAAGTACCATTGTCTCCAATATTTTTTTTAGAGTGAGGCAAAGATATTCATTAGTCAGTAGGTAGATTTGTGAAATCGACAGTCCTTCTTCTTCAGCCGTCAGCAATTTATGGTAGCCCCAGCGTGAGTTCCTCATAACAATGATAGGCATACAACAAAGTCTCCATTCCGATTGGCACAGAGCATCTCAGTTTATCCCAAATGGAGTGCAGAAAGTTGAAATTGACTTCAAAAAGTTGAAAGATGATTCTGATTAATTTCTCTCACAGAGAGCTAATCAATCGCGGCCTCTTGATAACGCAAAATCTACAAACACAAAAGAATTACAAGCGAAGAGAATCAATGGCGGGCGCGTGGAGTAGCTTTTCTGAGCTCAAAACCAATTCTAAAAACTAAGCCACTATGAAAAGCATTTCTTTTTGGTTGTCCGTTCAGAAAACGCGGTAAAGGGAAATGCGGATAAAATCGAAAATCACTAGCCGGCAGAGCTGAACACATTGCCAAATAATAATACTAATAAGACAAAACAAAACAAACAAAAAAACAGCGAAAGATAAGAGCGAGTGGATGATTATGACGAGGTATTTCGCAATTGTTGTATGTATGTTCACCTAAACACGTAATTTTCCTCGTGTATTTGGGATTGTTGGTTTTCACGTGACGTCTTAAGAACTAAAAATTCCGACTGGTTAATGCACAATAGGCATTGTTCACGCAGTGAATTTATTGCTTCTGTAACAATACTCATCGAACAATACTCATCATGAACAATACTCATCGAGAGCTTTAGCGGATTTAAACGAAGTCCCAAGCCGGGAATTTAGCTTGAAGCCTGAGCAGGTAAACTTTTTGGGGGATGTAAAACATTTTTGAAACATACATTAACGGATATCCATTCGAACGGGAAAACGTACGGCTACTGAACGGATGGTAAACGGATGGCCAAAGCCGCTTGAAACGGCTGAACGGCTAAAGAAAAAAAAAATAGAGGTAATTGCAGAATACCCGGCCACTAGAAGCAGCACCTCTTAAAAAAAATGGCTACTAGGTTGTGCGGCTGCGTGGCTATGTGGCTACGAGGCTACGCAGCGACGCGGCTACTGGGAACATGGCCACGCGGCTACGTAATACTTACATACATACATACATCTTAATTTGGTAATGCAGGTTACACAGGATGGGCAAGACCTAAGTCCTAACGCGGACCTGCCTAACTATAGTCATTAAACAGATACTAACATTTAGAATAAGGATAAAATTCACATAAAAGGTATAGAGAATTAAATATCATACAAAATAAATATTTATATTTACAAATATTAAATAGTATAAATCCCTACCATAAAATACAAATTTATACATGTGACAACCTGAATTAAACATTCTCTTTGCGTAACACATTTCTAACCTATGAACTTCCATAACCTTTTTGTGGGCGGTTACCTAGTAGCTTGATGCAGGCAAGTTACGATTGCTTTCTTTTGTATTTTTACTTCACAGCGGATTTGGAATACTTCACCCTTTTATCACGCTTTTAGAACGTGGGAACTCTGTGTTTCTTTATCGCGTCACCAGTGTTTTATGGAAGTAGGAGTTCCGTTTCCGCGCGGCCACTATGTCTAGATTTGTCTTAGAGTTTTCTTTGAGCGTATCCGTGTATGCTATTTCTAGATTTGTTTTGGAGTTTTGTTTGGCTGCGCGTAGCGGCTTATCCGCGTAGCCGATATTTCTAGAACATCCCTCTGTAACAGACCCAGTGAAACCCAACCCAGTGGAGTTTTTCCCTTCACTCAGTGAAAATTTAACCTCCCTCGTACCTGGTGAGATTTTTAATTTTACCTGGCCAGTTTGTGGCCCCCCGATGCGACTTTTACATGCCCAGCATATATCATTTGTGTATGTTTGAAAAAGGCAAAACAGCGACCTGACATAAAATTTGCCGACCCGGTGACGTTTTGTCCGAAAACCCGATGAGAATATAGATGTCAGTGGGTCTGTTACAGGGGGGTGTTATAGAAGTGTTTCAGAGTGGCCGGGTAAATTGAACGGATGCAGCTGAAGACATTTGAACCGCTTAAGGTAGACGGCCGAATGGCTGTGCCATATTGAACGGCTAAGGGTGAACAGCTAAACGGCCGTGGAAAAAATGTCAGGGAGCTTAAGCAAATGCGTTTTTGAACCGGAAGTGAAGCGTTTTCCTTTTCCAACTGCCTTGACGCTACCGCATTTGTATTGCTCAGCGTCTTTACTCTTAGAGACGATTTGCTAGAGGATTTGGGCGAAACCACTGTGCAAGAATACAAAACGTCCACTTCCGGTTGACCTAAGTCGCTCAAAAACACCTTTGCTTAAGCTCCCTCCTTGAGAACGTGTGAACAGCTGAACGGCTACAGAAACGGGTAAGGATTATTTCCAGTTGATACGCTATAAATACGAAACTGATTTTGAACGGACGCCAGCGGAACGCCCGCCGAAGAACATTTCTAGTCATCAGAAATGCAAAGTGATCAGACAACCGGATCTATTACTTTCAGATCACACGAAGATCCTTGAGTCGCCAGTCAGTAATTTCACGCTTCTTTTCCCACAAAAACAAACAAACAAATAAACAGAAACGAAGCATAAAAAACAAAAAACGAAAAAAACAAAAACAAAAAACAAAACAAAACAAAAAAATCAGATCAAACATGAAACATCCCTAAGAGTATTTCTAGTAAAATGTCTACGAGTGTAAAAGGTACAGGGCGCTTACTTACAACGAGGAAACGGTCTCTGTGGGTAGCTGTGTTTTTCAAGTTACCCAAGCTAAAATTTGCATACCCACCTCTTTCATCTGAATCAACTACAGCACAATTTTTTTGGAACGGATTACATGGGCGTGCAAACGGTTGCATTTTTTTTAAATGTCTGATGAACGGCAAAAAGGCGTTCGAACGGATAGCCGTTATTGTACGTTTCAAAGAAAGAAGTGTCCATGCAAATGTTTACAAGTTCAGCCGACCGAGGAAAGGTTTTAAGATATTACAGTTATTAAAGTTTTAAGACACTGAAGTGCTAATAATTTAAACTCCAGGCCTCGGTTGGTCAAAGTGTGGATAACGCTATCCACTGGATAAATTACAATCCAGCGGGTAGGCGCTTGCAAAACCAATTGAGTTATCCAGTGGATAGTGATTTACCTAGTGGATAGCGTTACCTACCCTTCGAACAACTGGGGCCTGATGTTTCCTCTGGTTTCCGGGCTCGATGTTTACATTTACGAGTTCTTATATGTGCGAAATTGTACTGGCAATCATGTAGCTATACTAATCAGAACCTGTGTTATCCTCTTATGCGGGGCCTTTTTAAAAACGACACTTACATGTACGTGGGATGCCTCAGTAAATATCCAGTAAATATCTGTATCATAGTAAAATATCATCGTTGTCACAAATTACATCTTTTCTTTGGTTGGCTAGTAAATGGACCAATATGATTTTCTTTTAAAACCGCAACATAAGGCAGTTTACTTCAGCCGATGGTAGTGGATCATGTGCACATGCGTCATCTGCATGTCATACTAACAAGTACAAAGCCAGTGTGGAAACATACTGAAGTGCTGAGGCTGGCAAGACTAGCAAAGTGCTGGAACTAGCCACGCGCGACATCGGGGAAAGAAAGTGAGATTCCTTCTAAATATTACACGGAGATTGATTTGGTGCAGCTATTTGCTTTGATGATCTTTTATTGAATCGTGCATTGAGTGTGCTTTCATTTCTTTTTTTTTTTTTTGCACCTGTGTTTTCAACTGATCAAACAAAGACAATTAACTATCAAAGGGTAATTTGTAGTGCTAGAAATCCAAGGGAATCGATCTGAGCGTTAGTTCTTACCAGGATGAAGATTGCCTCACCGCAAGGAAAAAGAAAAATCATCACCATGCTTGCGCTGTGGCAAAACTTGTTATATGATACGAATGCGCAACAAACCAGCTGTACTCAGCCGGTAGAACGACGGGATCACGAGTTAAACATCTCATTGGATGACGCTCACAACTTTTTTTCATTGGCGGCATTTTAAAATGAGCGGCGTCATTCAGGTCCGACTACTATCCTTTTCGGGGGGTTA
>BLFK01001121.1:593625-628625 GCA_014634185.1 Astreopora myriophthalma
GTAAACAACCAATGTTGACCTTAAATGTTGCACGCAATTGTTGACACATGAACAGAGGCTTTGCTCTCCTGTCTTCATTGTGCCATATAACAAATCACTTAATTAATGGCTGGTCCCTCGTGAAACTAGTTTATCATTTTCTCAAATCTCAATGTTTCCCTTGGCTCCGCATCGGGAACCAAAACATAGGATTCTCTGGAAACAAAGTAAACTGTTTTTCCTCGGGCCAAGTCAATATGGTAACTGCAGGCTTTTTTAAGCGGCAGTGGGCGCTTGGCATAATATACGAAAGACATCTCGCCTCCACGCCCACAACATGTATATTTGCTATTCACGTGAAAGAAGAGAATTTTTTTTTGCTTTCACGGCCAATTAGCAAAGGAAGCGAAACATGTTGCTTCCACCTTAGTGTGGTTCGATGCTCAAGTTATCTCGGACGAGTCCAAAGAGTGTTTTGGTCCAGAATTCGGTTCCACAAGTTTGCGTTCCGAGCGCAAATACCGCTTAATATGAAGTTTGATAATTATTTATGTCGCTTTTGAAACCTTTGAAGAGTAAGTGATGTACAGTCGACTCTCTTATAACGGACGCCTAGAAGAGACAAATACATCTCTAAAGGGGACGCCTAGAGCTCTCTCCCTTCATTCTTCAGTATTTTTACTACTCTCTAAAGCAGACACCTCTCTAAGAGTGACATTTAGTGCAAGACCAAATGAGAGATGACTGTATCATTGTTCATTAAGAGGTCTGTGTTTTATGGACAAGTATACAAGCAATATCAATAATTTACCCCATGAAAAGAAGGTCCTCTAGGTATAAATTTTCTTTCTGTTTGCAAGCATAGATCTGGCCTTTCCCCGTTTCTTGTAAACTAAAACGCTCAGAGGGTTAAGGTCGATATGACTGATTAAACTGCTAACCTTAAGGGTATGTTCTAAAAGTTAACGTTGGAAAAAAAAAACAAACAAAGGAGCAACGTCCATGCTTGTTTGTTTAGTTCTAATTCTATTGGTCCTTTGCCCATCAGTTTGTAGAATCTATATGAGTTATAAGTTAAGCATAGACGCGTTCAATTTCCTCCCTTGTAGATTTCTATGATGGCCTACTCCGGTTAATTAAACTTAGCTAAACTTGCTTTTTCTTCTTTGATACTTAGCATCGTATCCTTTCTTGGAAAGTAGAAGAAGTTTCCGTCTCGTGTACATAATATGAATTTTCTGGCTATTTCTTTAAAGTACTGTTTGTGATCTTTGAATGTTACAGTATTTTGTTCAGCTATTGACCATGATGTTTAACTTTCCTACAGGGATTTATCACACAATGAAATCAAAAGTCTTTCAGCGGGAATATTCTCGAACATGACACAGCTGTGCAGCTTGTACGTATATGTATTTCTTCATTTTTTGTCACCAGGCGGAATGTCAAGTATAGACGTGTTTAAAGTGCTACTATGACGAAATTCTTTGTAGGAAGATTCTGTTAGATGTGCTCTACAATATGAGCGTACCAGTTTTGTTACCATGGCAACGTACTAGGTGATATTGATGGCTCTGCTGGCCACCTTTGCCGTTATATTTTGATATTTTCCAATGATGCCTCATCTGCATGATCCAGCAAGCACATAAACATGTTAGGTCGAGTTTGTGGCCTTGCTAAATGTTTTTCGAGCTTAAAATAACTAAAAATATGAAATCAGGTTGAAGGGGACTAGAAAACAGTGAGTTACCATGGGAACTAAATTTTTTTATAACCCTAGGTGTGTTGCGTGTTTAACTATTAGCCTGACAAATTTCAATGGCAAATTGACCGAGATAGCTCTATTTATATACTTAATGATATATTGGGTTGAGTGAATGACGTCATTGGTTCTCTCATTTGCATATTTTACTCATTTTTCAAACTTAAATATCTCCGGAACCAATGCAGATATTTCGAAACGCTAAAAGGCATTTTTAATCTTTCCTGGAATTCTATGTGATAAATCTAAAAATTCAAGGGATAAAACTTTGATCATAGTAGCACTTCAGTAATGGCCTCTAAGCAAAATACCCTTTGCTTCATGATGCTAATAAGCCGTACTAGCCTCACTATGATGTGCAAAATTAATAAGAATTTTTGATCTAAAATGAGGCCAGTAGGTCGAATTAGTCGTAAGACACTAACTCGGCCGCCATTTATTGCATGAAATCACTTCCCATTGGACATAAATAGCTGGCTCGACCTGACCACCTGGAAGCCACCCATGTCCAATATATCCGAACTGAGTCGATTCGTCTCAGGGAGTTGAGGATTCGACTAAGTATTAGACGATTCGCAAGAACCGGAAGTGAGGCCGTAAATGGGCAAGGCGGCTCACAATATGTCGACGACTCGACTCGATTCGACTCGACTCCACTCGAGTTGACTCGACTTGTATTCTCTTGTATTCTTATTCTATCAAAGTTAGATACGCGCCAGGGAATAACAGGGCAAGGTGGTCAAACAACAGAACACAAAAAACGCATTGGACAACCCTCCGTGGGAAAGGGAAGCTGGCAAAACAGGGAAGGAAGCTGGCATCGATTGGCTGTGGCCAGAGTCCGTGTTCTTAGTGCTGACTAAAAGAAAAGTGGGCTCTGGGAACGAGATTGAGATTATCAAAGAAGAGTTCATCTGGCACGCTTTTAATCCTGATGCTGCGTGTTTTGCAGAAGCCGAAATATCACCAGGTTGCAACTGAATTGAACCAATCTCCGAGAACCAGGTTATTGGAAATGAAATGCACACCTCTTAACTGAAACGGAATAAGTTAACTTGATAACAAAGACTATTATCGATGTCTCAAAGGATTGTCAAGCCGTCGTCGTCATCGTCGTTTCGTAAGCTTCCTATTAGGGAGCTTCAGCAACGACGACGTAGACGACAACGAGAACGCCACAAAACAATGGGTTTAATTTGCAAAAACAATGGCTCCGCTCACTCGGCATGTAAGTTTTAAATTTCGATAGATTTCTTCGCCGTTCTTGGCTTAACAACTGCGTGAAATGACCAAATTTGAAGTTTTGTGGAGGACGAAACAAATAACGTGCACTTGAATCCACCTCGTTGGCTACGGAAAGGATCTGCGGTGGCAGTATCAATGCGGACGGACGTGTCTCTAGGAGCTCTCATGTTCTTGTGGCTTCAGTAGCACAAGACGAATCTTCAGCCATTGAAAATAGGCAGAAAAACAAGCAAAGTTCATCGGTTCGAGGAAGGAGCTTGAATAAGAGCGATCGAAATCACAAAGTCACCACTTTTGACCTAACTGAAGCTGTTCAAGATGTCGAGGCCGAAGCCTCCGAGCAAGATGACACTTGCCCTGAACAAGATACCCCCGATCCGGCAACAGATGTCTCCTCTCTCTCTCTCTCTTTCTCTCTCTCTCTCTCTCTCTCTCTCTCTCTCAAGACGAACGAGTTAAAAGCAGAATTGAATGAGCGCGGACTTAAAAGGAGCGGAAATAAAAGTGTGTTAATTGATCGACTTCGAGCCGCCATTCAATCACAAGCCCATGATGGGGAGCCGATTGAGAGGAGCAATGCGAACCCTGAAGTGGATAAACGACTTGGTCATCTAACAACAAGCTCATAGTTAAAGATCTATCTTCGTTTATTGAGGCTAAAGTCAAAGAAGTTTGCCACCTTGAAATCAAGAAACCTAAAACCGCAAGCGCATCTTATGCAAATGAGCTGGTCGTCTCGCTACAGAACAAGAACAAAGTTCTTCAAGAGAAATTTCTGGAGTTAGAGTCCCGCCACATCCAAATTGAAACAGGAAGCTAATTGGCTGCGCAAAGAGAGCAAGAGCCTTTTAAAAGCCATCCGGCTCATGAACAACGAACTCCAAAACCCCAATGAAGGCAAGTATTCTCCTTCTATTTGTCCAATGTGCATGACCAGATATATGAAGGTGTGAATAGTGTGTCACCTATACATAACAAGGAAGCCTCTTGGGTAAATGTTAACAATGAGAAATCCAAACAGAAGAGCAAAAGAAAACGCAGCAAAAAGGCCCAACTGTCAACAAACGCAAGTCCAACCGAGTAATCGCGGCGGACTGAAGAGCACAATCAAACTAGCCACCAAAAGAAGAACTAATAACATTCGACAGGAAAGTTCGCGTATCATGACTGAGGGCATTGTCAATATGGTAACCCAGATTCAACAGGATTTTCCGACTACGCGCCTTGCAATTTCACCACCGCTACCCAGGTCAGATAACTTAGATTTAAATGACAAAATCAAGGAGGCCAATAAGATCTTAAAGTCCTTTTGTAGCTCCCGTGTGTCTTACATCGCTCCACATCACTAATATAGACTTAACTTGTTTAGATCGTAGGGGTGTCAACCTTAACTGCTAAGGGTCCATACTTCTCTCAAATGGCTTTGCTGACTTTCTTAGGTCTAATTGCATATTTAGTAGTGAGCCTGCTATTCCTACCTTGCCCCGGTAAAATGAAAATTCAAACTATCTGGGCATGACTGTACATCCGAACCAGACTAACTTTCAATTCACCCAAACTTAAGGGCTTCAAAATAGAATTTGTCAATATTGTCGGTTTGCTTAAATACCTGGACAAGCTTGGCTTAAGAATGCAATCTCAGACCTTAAATGTACTAGCCTTAAGTGAGCCTCGTCTTGATAGCACATTGCCTGATTCAGCAGTGTCAATTGAAGGTTATACACTCGTAAGGCGTGACCGATGCAGATGTGGTGGTCGTATGCCTACCGTTAGGACTTCCGGTCGCGTGATTCCCCTATAGGGAATTGCACGTGGGTTGCGCTCACCAGTTCAGTTTGCAGTTCGCCTTTGCGATACAGTTTTTCAACGTCACGTACAAGTACAAGCATTCTATCCTTATTATGGAATGTTCAAATACATGTTTTGTTTACCGAGTTCAGTTTGTTGGTGGAACTCACAGGTGGTGTTGCCATGTACATTCGTAATGTCATTGATTATAAAAGGTCCGACCTCTCTGATCTCGACCTTGAGTTCTTGTGTATTGAGATTCAAAAATCCAATGCAAGGCCAAGCCATTTCTTCTTTCAAACTGGTATAGACCCCCGAATACACCGATAGAGCTATTTAATAAGTCAATTCGAGGTCCTTCTGGGAAAGATTGAAGCAGAATATATTCAGTCAAATATACTTGGCGATATAAACTGTGACGTGGTGGAAATTACCCATGCTAAAGAAACTAGACACCTCATTGAACTCTGTAAATCCTATCAACATGCTCAACTGATCAAGGAGCACACACAAATCACATCGAGTTCCAAATCACTTATTGACTTATTTCTTACCAATGAGCCAGACAAATTTGTTACATCATGCGTGTCTCATATTGGTTGCAGTGATCACAGCTTAATCTATGTCTCGAGAAAACTAACATGCCCTGGGTCGTTCCGCAAATCATAGAGTCAAGACAATACAAAAGATTTGTGTCCGATAGCTTCATGAATGACATCGCGCTGGTTCCTTGGGACGAAGTAGAGCAAATAGATAATCCTGTAAGAGCAGGGGAGGGGAAATAATCATTATTAGGTGTAGCCGATCTTCATGCACTAGTTCAGAAAAGGAGAGTTAGAAACTCCAAGGCTCCCTGGCTCACCACTGAATTGAAACGATTGATGTGGAAGAGAGATGGGATAAGGCGTGTCGCAATCGTCACTAATGATCAGTTCAAATGGGCGGAGTAAAGACGACTTAAGAATCGAGTCAACCATTCTATTAAGGCCCACAGAAAGGATTACTATCATTCTTACTTCGAGGATAACATTAGCAAAGCAAAAGCAACTTGGAATGGAATTAACACTCTATTACCACGAAAGATAAACTTCGCTCAGGCGTCAATTGATTATTGGTGACACAGAGATAACTGACCCTTATGAGCTAACCAACACATTTAACAGGCATTTTACCGATATAGGCCCAAACTTAGCGTCTAATACAAACCCTCCTCGAGTCAGTTTTCTAGATTTCTTTGAACCTTTTATAGCACCATCGAGCTTAAATTGCTTGATATTGACAGGCTGCGCAAATTTGTGAACGATATTCCTGTGGCCTCGACGGTATTCCAACCTACTTCCTAAAGCTATCGTTTCCACTTATTGCATCTTCCCTGACAATATTTTCAAGTTAGTTATTTCCTCTGGCATCATTCCCAAAGACTGGAAGAGTGCTAGAGCAGCTACAATGTTCAAAGCTGACTCGAAAGCTGACCCAGCAAATAACAGGCGTATCTCTGTACTTTCTGTAATAGCCAAACTTTTTGAAAAAGCCATTTTCAATCAGGTATATACATATTTAAATGAGAATAAGTTATTTTGGAATTATCAGTCTGGCTTTAGACCCATCATTCCCAAAGACTGGAAGAGAGCTAGAGCAGCTGCAATGTTCAAAGCTGACTCGAAAGCTGACCCAGCAAATAACAGGCGTATCTCTGTACTTCCTGTAATAGCCAAACTTTTTGAAAAAGCCATTTTCAATCAGGTATATACATATTTAAATGAGAATAAGTTATTTTGGAATTATCAGTCTGGCTTTAGACCCATGCACGCTACCCTTACGGTTCTTATTGACATAACAGATAATTGGTATCTTAACATCAAAGATGGTCTAAGAAATGCCATTCTCTTTATCGATTTAAAAAAGGCATTTGATACTATTGACCATGATATCCTTCTGTCAAAATTGGAGCTGTGTGGGTTTAAAGGTGCAAGTCTTAATCTTTTTCGAGACTCCCTCTCTGATAGAGGTTACAGTTACCGGTTACAGTTATAAACGACGTTAAGTTCTGAAACTAGTTACATACGTTGTGGGGTGCCTCAGGCTCAATCCTTGGCCCACTGCTATTCCTATTATACATTAATGACCTCCCAAACTGTAACCGTCTATCAGATGTGAGGATGCATGCCAATGACACTAATCTCACTTATGCATCCAACAACCCGGAGGAGTTGTTTTTATCCCTGAATCACGATCTACGCAATCTGAAACAATGGCTCGACTCCAACTGTCCAAGTCTTAATGTCCTCAATACTAAATGTCTGTTTACAGGGACAAGACAAAAAATCTCTCTGCTCCCTAGTGAACCTCACATCTGCCATGAGGGGCATTCAATTGAAAGAATCGTTAAGTACAAATGCCCAGGCTTTCAGGTGGATGAAACACTTTCGTGGGAGGCTCAAATCTCTGAAGTTGTCAGTAAAGTCGCAAAAGTACTTGCTGCCCTGAGGAGGCTAAAACCGATATGTCCCCAAAGTTCCCTGCTCATGATTTACAAGTCACTGATTCGACCACATCATTATTGCAGCACTATGTGGGGCTGTATCGGCAATGGCCTCAGCCAAAAACTAGAGAAATTAGAAAACAAGGCAGCAAGCATAATAGCAGGGTCTGATTGGGATGCCAGATCAGCCCAGATTCTTTCTGCCCTCAAATGGAAAAGCCTCGCGTACAGACGTGAAAAACAATTGCAATCTTTATTGTTCAAAACAGTAAATAGCCTTGTATCCGAATAACTGTCTGGAAATTTCACTTACGTAAATACTATTCACAGACATAATCTTCGGGTCGCCCAACATAACCTGTTTATTCCGCGGCCAAACCCTGAGGCCCTTAAAAGAAGTTTCTGTTATAGGGGCGCACTAACATGGAACAGTCTGTAAGCCAAGGCTATGCAGGCCACTACCTTAAATAGTTTCATTCTGCTATCGTAAATTAGAAGTTACTTTAATTTTTTAGCACGTAGTATAAGTTATTTCAACGATGCTTGTAGTGTTTTGGTTTTAGCTTTTAAGTACTGTTAGGTATTATATTTTAATAATGTTAATGCACAAGGCTCTTTAGAAGACCACTTTTCAGTGATAAAGATCCCGTGGTTATTATTATTATTATTAAGTGAGTGCAAGACGATTAATTTTTCATTCTTTGTCTTAACTTTAACGGAGTTCTTGCCAGTTCCGTTCCTGGACATTCAGTAATTGTTTTACATGCGGAACGAGTTGGAATGAGCGCGAAGTGATAACAACGTGAAGTTATGTTTTCAAATCACGTTGTCGTAGCCGTCATCGTGGTTGTTGCTTAAGCTCCCTAAATTATCTGTGAGAAGGGGTTGTTGGGGACGATTTCCCGCGTTTTAAGTCATGTGACTAATGCTCACCAGGCCCTCTACTCGAACATAAGATTATGCGTTCACGATCTCGAGCAGAAAACTTGGTCAGTATTAGTCCTGCACTTTGTTCATGTTTTCCATCCTAACCTAGTTTCTAATCCGTACTCGGTATTCTCTGAATTGTCGACAACAGGAGTATTAGTGCTCGAGAAAACATTCGACGACCATAATCAAAGTATCAGACAATGTTAGACAGAGTACATACTGAACTGAGAATAAACAAAATAATTAGAAGAGACAATCACATATAAAAAAGTGAGGTGATATAATGAAGGGGGAAAGGACAATATTTTCATAGTCTAAAAGACATTTTAACATTAAAACTACTAGGAACCTCAAAATCGAAAATGACAAGAAGATTTCGACAGACTCAGAAATCGTAGATGAAGCTAGGACTGAGTATTGTGACTCTTTATAAATCTTCTATAAAAAGAGCTGATGTCACGCCACTGTGATCACGACAATATTTTCTTCCCCGAGGTTAATGAAACAAAGTTAAATTACAATCAGAAAGAATTCTGCGAAAGACTTTTCTCAGCAACGGGATGTTTTGAGAGTGCAATTATATATACGTTCTCTGGTAACGTAATATATTGGACTGTTTGATCCACTGTGCATGCATAAAACCAGCCCCAAAATGCAAAAGGCCTGGACCCTAATACATTACACTCATCCTCAACAAATCTGTCGGTTAGTATTAACGAGACGATCGAGACGCAACAAGTCCCTTGTAAGCAATGTTCAATGATCACCATCGAATGTAAATGTTCAAATTTCACAGACGAGCCTGCGTTGTGGCAGGCTTCCTCTCTCGAACAGGGTACCTCGGTACTGGGTGTGGTGGCGATCATAGCTATGTGGCTCCCCCCCTCCATCCCAGAGTGTCTCTCAACTCTGATTCTGATTCTTAACGAGCAGCCCACTTTTGCGAAAACATTGGTAAAATCACTCAAACGGGAGGGAAAGAAAAAAAAAAAGAAAAAAAGGTTTCTTTTACGCCTTGAGCAAGAATGCTATGATCACAATTTGCCGGATATGACCTTTGTAATTTAGCGATACCCAAGAGAAAAAGGGGCCCCTTAAAAGCTCCCTTATAAAGGACCCCGCTAGTCACCGGTAATTGGTCTGAGATAGAGGCGTAAATTCTCAGAGAAAAAACCTTCCCAAACGATAACTTAAATATACACCGATAAATTATGATACATTCATTTGAGGGCGGCCAGATACATTGGAAGCCTATAATTGTGTTAAAACCACCAGTATGTTGTCATAGTTTGATCAATAAAACTTATAAGCATTTCTGGTTGTCGTTTCTTTCCGTAGAGGGAAACGACAACCGGAACTACGCCTGTCACCTGGGTGGATGTGAAGTCCAATTCCTGAGATTCACTGATTTGCCGGATAGGGCGAAAAGCGGCCAACAACAGAAGCAACGAGGTTGATCAAATTACACTTTCTTTAGTTTCTCTTTGCATCGAGCTCGTACCTTAGAACAATTCGCCAACAAAGATACAAAACACGCAGGAATCAGGTGATTAACACGAAGAAGTGAAAGGGGAAAAGAACAAACCAACAAACAAACAAAACAGGGCACCCATCCGTGACACCGGGATTTCTGGTGTATCGTTGGTAATGAATATTTCAGGGATGATTAATGCTGTGTGATTATGTTTTGTTTAATTTGTAGGTACCTGAACAATAACCAATTTAAGGAATTGCCCAGAGGTGTGTTTAATAACAATACCAAGCTACGGTTCCTGTAAGTGCAAATCTTCTCCTGAATAAACAAATCACTGCTGACGGGACTAGTGGGTTCTGGTGTCACTTGGTCGATTGTTTTAGAGCCAGCCCGTCGTCACTTTTGTTAGGGACAGTGTCGCTGTCGTATCTCGTCACTACCGGCTGTAACAAAATATCGCCTCTTTTCTATCAGTTCCTGTAGGCTGCCGGTGTTTTGGAAAAAGATTGTCGCCACAGTTTGAGGTCATGTCGCCTGTCGGCAAAACTCCTTGGAAGGCCTCGATAATAAGAAGCTAAATCATTTTGAATTCAGCTTCACTTGGGATACATTCATATAGTTTCGGAAAGAAAGCTTTTGTCAGAAAAGCCTTAGCTTATTCTTCTTGCACAAACTGTTAAAAAAATTACAAATTAAAAAACAAAATCAACACTAACGGTATCTTCCGCTTGTCAAATACACTGAGATAACATAAATTATCCCTACGGTTTCAAACATTCATGAACGGATATTGTAATAATTTTACATTCGTTGAAAAATTAATTAATTGCGTAAGAATTAATTATCAATAGTGAGAAAAAAATGTCCACGATGGGCAGGGCTCCTTCGCTATAATGAAGATATATAATAACAAGTCTAGCACACAGCTTGAAACGATTCCCCAAGCGCAAAACATATGGTCGGCAACTGGACAGAGAGAGGCGGAGGAAACCAGCGATGAAGAATATAATCTAATGTTTGAGCTATTTGGTTTGGGATGCCCCAGTAAGACTTGACGCGATTGGATGATCCGGTCCATATCGGGAATATGGTTGTGGCTTTCGATGACCACTAAATTAGCAGGAGCACAAACGCTCAAGGTCAGACAAGGTCAAATGTTCTTGATCTTCAAAACACCAAGTCCTTTATTGGTAGCTGATAGCGAATCACTTTGTATAGCCGAAAATGTCTAACAGGTCTAGGGATATACTCCTTAACAAGCGGTGACCTGACGTGATGTGGTTCGGAACTAAAAGGCAAAGAGCGAAATCTTATGTAATAAACTAACTGCCGAAGACGGGGATAGAAAATCGTGATAGGTGAAATCGACAAGTATTTCGAATAACAATCGCGCGTAACATAAAGAAACAATTTACTTTGGTCCAGCCCCTTGAAACAATACGTAGATAGTTTGGCGTAGAAATGTATCGACAGCGGTTTGCTGGCGATTAAAGCACTGTCCTAAAGCTGACAACTACAGTCAATTCCCAATAACTCGAACCTTCAGGGTAAATAGAAAAAGGTTCGAGTTATCGGGAGTTCGAGTTACCGAGGGTAAAGATAGATAGATAGATAGATAGATTGATAGATAGTTAGTTTAAAATTATAATATCTAAAATCTAATCTTTGGGTAAAATTATATACAAAATTACCCGAAGGGAAATGGAAATTGCTTCGAGTTAGCACGAGGTTCGAGTTATCGGGAGTCGACTGTACTGGGTGTCCTGACCAAAAGGTGAAATTTGAGCGCGCCTTAAAAGCTTAAGCCGATTACACAATCATCGCGGCCGCTAACCCCTATTACCTAAAGTAACTGTTAATCAACAATGTAACGGTAAGCAACGAAATTCGGGCAAGCACGAAAAAAGGCGTTTAGAGCCAACAGGGGAACGAACAATGTTGAGCTGGTGCAACGGATTCCTCTAAAGGGAATGGCCCGGACCAGTTGCGGGGCTTATCATCAAAAGGTTTCGTCCGCCACATGATTTAGTTATAAAGACAGACACGAAAGCGGCAGTCGCTCAATTTACGAAAAGTAAGGTAAAGAAATAAGATAAACGAAGAGACGTAAGTTGGCCACTGGCGGAGTTGTAAGTTTAAACATTTTAAATGTTTCTCAGCCTGGCATATTACAATCAATCAAGATCTTTTCTACCGCAAACTAAATTCTTAACGCAGGAAATTTTTGTCTAAAAGAAGGAAATCCGTTGTCAAATCATTTAAACTCTTAACGCTGGAAAATAACGCCAGAAGGCGGAATCTTATAAAATGCGGCCCCGAAGCTTTTCCACTTTTAAGCCGAGGGGCTGTCATAAAATGCGTCGCTGAAGCCCCCTGTCTGCAGATAAAAATGGGCTTTTCCTCCTTAGTTAGACAGCGTAAAAACAAAATTGGCCGTTTTTATACCGGAGACGCATAATCCGTCCGGGACGAACTTGGAGAAACATTTGTTCTGCGCCTGTTAAGTTCGTCTGGTAAAAACATGAGCACTAGATGCATTATCCGTCTAGACGAACTATCTCTCCTTGTGCGTTGTTCAAGACGCACAACGGAATATAGTTCGTCTCGACGGATAATGCGGCTTGTGTCCCCGTCTTTGTACTACAGACGCATAACCAGACGAACAACAAATGTTTGCCCAAGTTTATCCAGACGGATGATGCGTCTCTAGTATAAAAACGGCCAATGTCTTTTTTTTTCTTTTTTCTTTTTTTTTTCTTTCTTTTCGATCTTCGAAAACAATAGTTGTTTCAAAGTCTAATGTAAATGACCAGCAGCTGGTCGAGGTTTTTACATCTCCAAGGAACTTCTAAGCCTGCTCATACAGCCGTTGTTCGTCGGCACTCAACGTCCTTGGCGTGACGCGGGTGAACGATAAAGGAAGGCTCTATTCGCAGGCTTTTAGACAAGTGGCAGTCGGATATTTTTATTCAGTTCTAAGAATCTAAGAGCTTTAACCGATTCAACCTATGCTATCTCGATAAGGAAGTAGTAAGCCTCAAGGAAATACCAAATACGCGTGCAAGGCCACGTAATTGATTGCTCGAAGATTTGTATATTGTGATCTCGATTTAGTGGCTTGCGCTAACCCCATGCCAGCGTTTTGATTTCACATCACTCAGGCACTCCCTTCGGGTATTTCCTGTTCGACGTCATCTTTACCTGCTACTTACTTGCGTGCGTTTGGTGACGAAACGTTATCATTACCCATAATTAGGTTAGTTCTGGCGATTACCGGATCGGACCTGTGGGTGGCAGACCGAAGGCGGTAACCGTGACTGACACTCGTGAGATGTGGCAGCAGCCGGATAACACTGAAAACCGGAGAACTTTGCTTTGCAAACTTCGTGCACGCTACCTCACGATGGTGCGACGGTGTCGTTAGACCACAGCTCACGAGTGCACCTTCATAAGAGAGCGCAGAAAAACATGTACGCAATACATACTTCTGTTCATGCTCTATAGAGTAATCTAAGATCCTTTTATGTTAGGTAAGAGTCCAGTCGTACGCCTAGGTCATTTGGCTGATTTAGTTGGAGTTAATTCTTTACCCAGTAAGGACACGTGGAAATTCAAAACTTTACTGACCATCTGTCTGCTGCCAAAGGCATAACAAGTTTTACGCGGGTTAAGTAAAAGTTTGATATTGAAGGTCCAACGGCAGATTCTCTGTACATCTCCATTCATTTTGCTGCCGACTGCGTATGGCTGATGTTCCAAGCAAACGTCGAGTTTAGTGTTGCCAACCTCAGAAGGCTTGCGCAGAGCCAAGCATTTAGGCATCGCAGGAAGATCGTTTGTACATATGATGATAAGGGGCCCTAAAATGCTCCCTTATAAAGGAGCCCGCTGGTTACCAGTAATTGCTCTGAGATGGATGTGTAGATTGTCTTGACTTGGTAACGTGATGGGAGGTAACTCTCAAGTCACTGTCGTTTCCAATTGCACTTAACATGTTATTGCGTCTGCTCACTTCTTTATACTAGACGGGTTTTTACATGGTCTCATCAGGTCGTCGTTAAGACAAGATTAAGGTTAAACGTTGTCCAACCCGTCTGACATTTATTTCGTCAGCCTTGTTTCTCGCATTTATAATAGACGCTTAGCACGTCAGACATGGCCTATACCTCTGAAATGCTAGTATAGATACAGGAGGGAAATGTACGCTACCCTCCTCCTCTCATAGTTTCCTCCGAAATTTTGAAAGGTCCCTATGCCAAAGGAAAATAAAAACAAAACAAAAACAAAGCAAAAGTGACGGCGCGGGAAAGACTAAAATAGGCTTCAAACCGAAATGAATCAAGTCCTTGTAACAACAAAGAAACAAACAAACAAAAAGCTACACCTTAAGCAAAATTCTCCGTGATGCTGCTGGAGCACAGTGGGTTGAGCGTAATGGAAATAATGATTCTGTTCCTAACACACAAGCTTCACTTACAGCAATGAAACGACGACCGCCCAACAATATCAATTCTGGTTTATTGTGCGGTAGTAGGCCTTTAAACCTATTAAATACACTCGTCCAAGAAACACTACGATCATCAATTATTGACAATGTATTCAACAAAGTGATAATTCATAAGATGCAAGAAAATGCGTATCCCTGAAAAAATACTCAGAGGTCAGGAAAAAGCTGGCCAAAAAAAAAAAACAACAACAACAATAGCAACAACAAAATATAAGTAGGTGCCAAACCCAGAAAACCTGAGACCCGCATGCTCGAGACTCCGACCCTCCCTGCAAGGCCAATAAGAGAGAAGAAAAGGCCAATAAACACTTAGATTATAAGAAAACGTTCAAACAAATCGGCTAATAAAGACCTAGATTATAAGAAACCGTTCAAACAAAGTAAAACTTAAATTCTGAATTACGCGGTGCTCAACGTGAGCTGGTGTAACGACCTAGAATTGACTCGCATACTAAGAACTTATTTACACAAACACCTCTCCACGCATACATAACTGCATGCACATTTGCATGCCTGGATTCCTGCGATTACATTTCATGCATCTCATTATAAATCGCTATCACAATAGCCAACAGAAATCAATTTTTTCTAATGCTACGAAACCGTGTAGAAATTTGGGAAAGATTTCCATACAGCTCCCTACATTAATTATACAAGCACATTCCTACTAACCCTCTTCCAAAGAGAACGAGGTTTAATAAAGTTTTGCTAAGAATATGCATGCATAATGAAGTAGGGACCTGTACGGAAATCTTGCCGAAGTTTCCATCGACCAGTAATAACGTTGACACGCTGGTGGAAATAAGAAAATCATAAAGACAAAGGTGAAGATATGTGCTTATCAAGGACCTTACGCAACGACGACAACGACGGTTACGACGACCTCATTCCAAAGGAGTTAAACTCATATGAACGGGGCTGGAAACTGTATCAACTCTTTCAACACGCAAAACGTGTTTCTGTTGGCCGAAATGAAACTGGTATTAACAGTGTTCGTTCACGTGTTTGAGGGCGATCTTCCTACGCTGTTTGGTAAGTTTCAATTTCATTTGCTCACATGGCTTACCAAAGCTTTCGATTCGTCTATCAAGTTGGCGGATAAAAATGTCTTTTGAGTTTCAGTCAGCCATTCGATGCCTGTTTAGCCCGAGGAAACGTCTGGCGGATAATCTTCAGGACATCTCAGTTTTTATAGGTGGTTTGCACGTTACATCATCGCCGCCATGTTGGTTCACGAAAACAATAGATTTCTCAATGAGGGTGGTAAACGATATTTTCGTGACTCGTGATTCACGGCTTTTTTTCCCCGTGAAATGTGAAATAGCTATTTTTTCCTTGTGAATCGTGATTTCCATAGAAGCCGTGAGGCGTGATTTCGCAAAATTGTCAGTTTCCGTGAAACGAGAAATACACGTTTAATTCGCCGTAAAGTGTGATTTTCGTTGTCTTCGTTTCCGTGAAACGTGATGTAACCCCCCTCCCCTTTTTACCACCCTCTCCATTGCCTCCTTTTGTTCGTCAACCAGCATTTGTACATTTTACCATTGTGATCTGTGTCTCTCGAGATTGGTTGCAAACCACCTATTTTACAGCAAGGTTCGTTTAGGGCCAAAATCCACGTAAAAAGGAACGAAAAGCTCGTAAACGCACCTGCAGAGCGATCGTTTTTCTTTATCATACCTATTTCTCGGTTGCATTGTCGTGACCGTCGACATCGTCGTTTCGTAAGCTTCCTAACAGAGCTTTAGAAACGGGGATGGTAACGGGGACGGTAACGGCGACGGGCACGTTAGGAAAAAAAACAAAAAAGCAAAACAAAACAGGTAGTAAAAATAATTGTTCTAAACGCCCTGCACGTGCGTTTTGCATTCTGGTACATTTCTTTCCCTTGGTTTACGCGGCTTTCAGAGAACGTCAGCATATGACGTTGAATTTTCCATCTCTCTCCAAACTTGAACGCCATTTAAACCAGTTTCATTGTTCGATAGCAGACACCCATCAGCTTTGCATTTTGAATGAACTGAAATAATCGCCAAGTGATTACAATGACCCGAATTCCTATTCTAAAGCGACGTTCTGGTTGCCGTTGCTGTGCTCATTGCTAAAGGTCCCTATCACTGAGTGGGTTGCCCGACGGAAAAATATTTGGCTCCAGGCCAATGGTGTATGTAGCGAGCTCTCGGAGGTTGAAGTTTGGACAAAGAAAGCTAGAAATTTTCACGGGCAATATCCTGATCTGACTGCATATGTTGTATCGAACCACTGCGATCATACATAACCAATTTACTTGTTGATTGGTCAAGCAAACTCATTGTTGACCCGGAACGGTTCTTACCAAGGAAATTTCAATATGAGAAGACATGACGATGATGAAATGAGCTAAGAAACAACACGGGGCAATAAGCGAAATACCAACGTACCTTGTCGGTGATTTTAGGGTAAAACTAAAACTTGAAAATATGAAACGACGAATGGAGGGACACAGAACAGAGATATTTTCCAAACGAAACGCAAAAACTGAAACTACCGGTAGTAACGTATGTGCGTGCATAGTGATTGCCTTAACAACTTGAAAAACACTCAAAAATTTTCATGGTTTTGCTTTTCGTTCACATATCGTACCATATAGAAGCGAACCTATGCCGGAGACTATGCTATAAAAAACGACATGTACACAGCACTGTATGTTGACTTGTGCAGTGTAAGCTTGTTTAAAAAACGAGCGACCTTTACAGGTTTCAATATCCTCTTTCGATAGAAAATTAAAGCATACAAAGCTAAAATTTCCGGTTGAAAGTATGACATGGTATATATTTTAATATAGCCACGGAATTCGCCAAGTTGGTTCTCGCTTATACTATAGCTGTGCGTCATTCGAGTTATGTCAATATCAATGTCATTGTCAATGTTTATTCCTCTTGTGGTAGGATTAACAACGCTGAATTATAAGAGGTGCCAGTAACAAATGTATTAACCACAAAATGAAAAAGAGCACTACAAGATTCCAGGGACGGCAGAGCCGGGGGAGGCTGGGGGGTGGGGGGGGGGGCTTTAGCCCCTCACTTTTAAGCCAAAACAAATATTCATAAATGAAAAATGACAACATAATAAAACAAGAAAAAGAAAAGAAAAAACAACCAAAAGAAACAAAAAACAAAACAAACTCATTAAAGCATTAAATGCAATCAATAAATTTCCGTTAGCCCTTCACCGTTTCTCGAAACTTTGCAAATTGTTTTCATGTTGAAATTTGTCATATTCCATTAAGAATTTTCCGTCGTAATGTAGACACAAGCAATTTTGCAACACTGATTCTTAACATTTCCCCAGGAGGCTACACAAGTCGAGCTTTTATCAAGTTAAAAAATCTCGGCAATATCGGATGTGAGAACTGAAGATACACGTGAATTTATACTTGATTCAGATTTATTTTTTGACGAAATGTCTCGTGGAGAATGCTGAAATAGCATTTCCCGACTCTAGATTTCAAAATTTTCTGGGGGAGCATGCCCCCAGACCCCTCTAGAACTCGTGCCTTCGGCGCTTGCTTCTGTGAACATCATCTTAAAAATTCTATCTTTTAAGGCCCGCCGTCCCCACACTTCAAATTTCGCTCCGCCGTCCCTGGATTCACGGCTACTACTAAAATGCCTAAAATTTGCCTCTAAACTGCCTGTAATACAAACTCCTGGCTGAAAAAATCCACGGCGTCACTTATGATCATTTCCCTACAAATTTTCAGAACTTATACCTTCCTACTGTGAAAATTTATTCCTACAATGCACGATCCTCACTGTAATTTTAATTTTTCCTTTCTGGTTCAAGGGTTTACAATAAGACGAGCTTGCAACAGTAATGAGTTCTAGCGTTCGTATATATTTGGTATACCGATTACTATCCTGTGAAAACCGTTTAGTTGATTTTATTCCTTTCTAATTCTAGGGATCTCAGTGGCAATGAAATAACTCAACTCCCAGAACGCATCTCCGGACTGAACAGTCTAGAGTATTTGTAAGTTTGTGATGAAGGCCTTTCCTAGTAGGGAAATTTACGAAAAAAGCATACAAGCAAACATCATCAATGTTTTTGAAATTTAAGGTAAAACTAACGCCCTAAAATCATAATGCAAACAATATAACACTTACGCTTCTCGTTGCCATTGCTGTGCTCGTTGGTAAAGGTCCGTATTACTGAGTAGGGGAGGGGGGGGGCGGAAGGAAAAATGTTTAGTCCCAGGCCAATGGTGTACGTAGCGAGCACTCGGAGGATGAAGTTTGGACAAAGAAAGCTAGAAATTTTGGCGGGCAATATCCTGATCTGACTGCATATGTTGTACCGAACCACTGCGATCATACATAACCAATTTACTTGTTGATTGGCCAAGCAAACTCATTGCTGACCCGGAACGGTTCTTACCAAGGAAATTTCAATATTAGAAGACATGACGATGATGAAATGAGCTAAGAAACAACACGGGGCAATAAGCGAAATACCAACGTACCTTGTTGGTGATTTTAGGGTAAAACTAAAACTTGAAAATATGAAACGACGAATGGAGGGACACAGAACAGAGATATTTTCCAAACGAAACGCAAAAACTGAAACTAGTAGCGTATGTGCGTGCATAGTGATTGCCTTAACAACTTGAAAAACACTCGAAAATTTTCATGGTTTTGTTTTTCGTTCACATATCGTACCACGTAGAAGCGAACCTATGCCGGAGACTATGCTATAAAAAGAACGACACATCACCGTATGTTGACATGTGCGGTGTCAGCTTGTTTAAAAAACGAGCCACCTTTACAGGTTTAAATGTCCTCTTTCGATAGAAAATTAATGCATGCAAAGCTAAAATTTCCGGTTGAAAGTATGACATAGTATATATTTTAATATAGCCACGGAATTCGCCAAGTTGGTTCTCGCTTATATTATAGCTGTGCGTCATTCGAGTTATGTCAATATCAATATTATTGTCAATGTTTATTTCTCTTGTGGTAGGATTGACAACGCTGAATTATAAGAGGTGTCAGTAGCAAATGTATTAACCACAAAATGAAAAAGAGCACTACTGGAGCTTGCAATAAGACGAGCTTGCAACACTAATGAGTTCTAACGTTTGTATATGTTTGGTGTAACGATTTCTATCCTATGAAAAGCGTTTAGTTGATTTCATGCTTTGCATTCCTTTCTACTTCTAGGGACCTCAGTGACAATAACATAACTCGACTCCCAGAACAGGTCCTCTCCGGACTGTACAGGCTAGAGGAATTGTAAGTTTGTGATGTAGGCCTTTCCTACTAGGGAAATTTTTACGAAAAAAGCATACAAGCAAAAATCATCAATGTTATTAAATTTTAAGGTAAAACTAATGCTCTAAAACCATAATGCAAACAATATAAACTTACATAAAAGTTTCGCCTGACTGTTCAACAGAGAAACTAACAAGTCCGATCAAAAGAACTCTGCAATTGCGCAGTTAAGTTGGAAGTCTTCCTCGATGTCCCTGCTTCGGAAAGGCACCCTGGGCCCCTTGATACTGACGTCAGAACGCGACTTCAAGATCTCAAAAGATAAGCGGGTTCGACCATGACATGAAAATGGCGTACGGATGCCTATTCTTTCTAGAGAGTTTCTCTGAGAGGTTTCGCCGAGACATTTGACACTCAGAACCCGCACCCAAATACTAACCGAGAGAACACATTGTTGGTACTTCCTCTTGTCCTCAACCTCACCATCGTTAAAAATAAGCGATGAGGGTTTGTTTTGATTACTCGAGAAGTTTACATGCTTTACTCGTACGTCACAAACATATGCTTTAACTGCACGTGACCAGAAACCTTTTGCCTTTAAGTCAAGTCTTGCCTCTGGGCTTGTGACCGCCGACCTTAGTTCAAATCATTCACTGTCAAGAAGCTGTAGGCGTGGCTTAGACTCATAAGGTCAAGAGATCTCGAATGCCATCATGTCTCTGCGCTACAAACCCTTCCTTTTTACTAACCCGCACTTCATAATCGTTTGTTTCATTCATCATTCCTTTCACGGGAAAACACACATAAGCCCAACAAATTGACCAGTTCTCAACTGTGTGGCTTCATAGCTCAGTTGGTAAAAGCACTGCACCGGCATCGCAGAGGTCGTGGGTTCGAAACCCATTGGAGTCACTTGAATTTTTCAAGTGCATATAAGAGACAATTGTCTAAATTGTCCAGAAAGTGTGAGGATCATTTCCTCAGTTAATATCAATAATATTTTCAATGTTTATTCCTCTTGTGGTAGGATTAACAACGCTGAATTATAAGAGATGTCAGTAGCAAATGTATTAACCATAAAATGAAAAAGAGCACTACTAGATTCACTGATACTATTTAAATGCCCAAATTTTGCCTCTAAACTGCCTGTACTACAAACTCCTGGCTGAAACTATGCACGGCGTCAGTTATGATCTTGTCCCTACAAATTTTCAGAACTTATTCCTTCCTACTGCGAAATTTTATTCCTGCAATACACGATCCTTAGTCTCCCAGAAGTTTTACATACAAAAGTCAAGACTTGAAATCAAAAGAAATGCGTTTTCAAGAATTGAAGCAAGACTGTGGAATGAGATACCGACAAAACTCCGGACGCTTCCCAAAGTCATATTCAAAAAGAAAATTCAAACAATGTTGCTTGGTATTTTAGAGTACGAAGACTGGTACGTTGAGTTAGAATCTATAATATCTTATGCATAATCATATTTTTCATAGCTGTTTCTTTTCATTTAGCTATTTGTGCCTGTGAATGAAAGCGTGCATTGCTTTTACATTTTTTCTTCTTTTTAGTACTCTCAAGTTCATTCTGTATTGAATTTTCATTTCTCATAGATCTTATTTCGCTACTTGTATTTTAACAGTCTCCTTCTTCCTGTTTAGTTACGCCCCTGGCTGGCCTAGATTAGCTCTGCTACCTGCGGTGCCAGATTGATATGTAAAATATTTAGCTGAAAAATCAATAAAGCGTTGTCTTAATGTTACAAATCTCTCAACGCGCAACTAAGCTTGTTAGTGGTCTTAAATTGCCAGCAACATAGTAATCGTCAACTGCTTGTACCGTTTCTACGGGCAAATGCTGATACGGTAACACGATACTTACATTAGAATAATAGAGTACAATTTCGATTCTAGGGGCTAATAACCTCGTTACTGCATTTAACAGGAGCAATCTTCACTAAAAATACAACTCATGCTTTCGCGTGTGAACAGTTATTCTACGATAACGTAGATGACACATAAGGCTTTTTCGGGAAAATGGAGAAAAGATTCTCATAACGATCTTCTAGAATTCTATGCCGCAAAACGATCTTCGTTTCCATTTAGACCCCCCCCCTGCTTACGAGTCAGAGTTTTAGCACAGCCTCCTCAAAGGTAGTCGGAGACTTCGTGTTTCTTGCGTGACAGTTACCAGATAAGTGCAGACATCAAATCAAGAGGCAATGGACATTCATAGCTAAAAGACTGTCATTTGCATGTTATCAAGGTCCAGACACCGTCATTTGTGATTTCCAGACATCGCTCGGTTTATGACTGACGCAAACTTGAATAACCTTTTTACCTGCGTTTAGTGACGACCAATCATAATGTATAGATTATTGTATAATAAGTAGGATTTCGGTTCAAGTCATCACAGTAGCTCTTTAGACGACCGCTGTGACTGAGGGAATGCGCCACGTGAGGAATACAACAGTTCAACTCAGTCAAGTCTATTGATAGGGCGTAGTTCGTTGGGGGTACCGGCTATCGCTAGTAAACGAGGCAAAGTACACTTGTCAACCAAAGTTGTTTCAATTGTTGAACAACCTTTCAAATAGCGATCTTCTCACACACAAAAAAGGCACCGGCAGTAATAACCGTGACTTTCGTAATGTCTTTTTTTTCGCACTTCGTGCAGCTCTCCGGCAATAGTTTCGAAGTTCATGTGGACAAGAGCCTGCCCATTTGTTCCACTCAATAATGGATAAAATGCTTTTGGCCCTACCCACCCCACGATAGGCAGCCATGTACTTATGCTAATAAATACTCCTTCAATTCAGTATCAAATGGCTTATTTTGTGAAGGATGTAACGGTGGGCAATAACCAGTTTCGTTCTCCTTCTTTTTCTGTCTCTGTAAAATACTCTTCGCACACCTTTACATCGTACTTTAATAGTTTAACGATTCACTGAAATAAAAAGTATAGATAGACCTACATAAGAACACAAGAAAAGTACAGGAACTACAAAACGAAAAGAAATCTAAAAACTAAAGATGTAAAAAATACAACACTTACAAGATCTGTGCGGCACTCCGGTTTTACGACGACTGATTACAATATACGCAACGACACTTTTATACCAAAATTACACAAAAAACGAGTGAAAAACAATGCATGAAATACTACAGCTTACGTAATGGGTTGAAAACAAACGAAACTAATTAGAAACAAAAACGAACGAAAAACCAGGGAAAGAACAGGAAGACTAATTACGAACAATACGAAGAGATGATGGTAAAAAACAAAGACTTGCGAATTTGTGGCTACAGTCTCGTTCACGGCAACTACTAAAAAGATCGAAGATTGTAAACGAAATCGCCATCTTTAGCACTCAAAGATGGATAAACAGCTTTTGAACCAGCCTACTCAAAGATGGCCGGTTGCGAACTTGTGTTCCTGAAAGCCCCCTTTAAATTTAGTATCAAAAACCTTATTTTGCGATCTCATTTCATCCGTTTTGTCTTATTCACGGCAGTAAGTTAAAGCATAAACAGGTTTTGGCCAGCCTACTCAATGGGCGGCCGTGTACTTGTGTTAACGAGAGCTTCTTGGATAGTGCATGTTTAATAATGTTGCTACACGAATTTTACTAATGACAGATGAATAGAGTGCTTCTGTAAAGCAGCACTGAAATAGGCTGTCCTCCTTGCATTGTTCAGATTGCCCACATTGGATACTTAAACCCAATTAATGATGCCCGATAGGTGCAGCGTAACACATACTAGGTATGCAACGCTTCCGAGTGGTATCCCGTGCAATATCCCACGAGTCACTGTTATTTTCTCGTTACATATATAAGGTTCGTGTGCATACCGAGAAAATACAAGTGACAAGTGAGGTATTCCATGGTATACCACGAGAAAGCGTTGTATAACTATTTTATACCATACCATAGAAAATACAGGGATCAACACAATCAAGACACGCGTATTTTCAGTGCCTTTCAACTGGCTTTCTATCGTCTACGATCTTGATGTTTTGAAACTCTTTTAAAATGTTTATAACTAAAATTCATGACACAGAATACAAAGAATCCCTGTCATACAAAGTTATTATAGTCGAACGCTTGCAAAATTCGTTCTGCCTTTGAAATTCTTTCTGCGATTAAATTTGTTGTGATTAAAATTCATGAAAGAAAATGCAAATAATGCAAGTTAAAATAAAGTTATTATAGCGAAAGGTTTGCAAAAATTGCACTAAGTTTGAAACACTAAAACCGAGACAAAAATAATAGCGACGAAAGTACCAGCGCTTAGTCCGCCGCTTACTAAATTTCGGCAGGAGTAAGACCGCAGCGCGCGATGGGAAAGTTGGGTGTAATACCGTCGAATATACAACGGCTTCCCAGTGGTCTGATTGGTTGTATTTTCTATGGCATGATATACAGATCAATACAACACTGAACAATACTACATATATACCACTGAACCATATATCCTTGCGTCTAAATTGATGCTTTTATTTTTATCACGAATTGTAAAGTTAGCTGCTCTTAAAGGTTAATTTCAATCCCCATCCAATTAACACGTGCAGATACATCATATATCATGATAACTATAATTTTCTCATAAACTTTCCAGGAAAAAACAAAAAAGGAATTTTCATGATATATTAGTTTCTGTTTGTTTAGAGCTGAGAAAGACTTGGTCAGTTATTAAACAGATAATCTCTAAAAAGAAACCTGAAACCTTTCCTCAGCATTCCAAAATGGCCGCCATTTTGATATTCTTTTGCTTTTATTCAAATTAGCCCTTTTTGCCGCGTTCAAGGTAAAATATTCTTTTGAATTTTGGGCTTAAAGACGAGGCAACAAGGGCTAATTTGAATAAGAACAACAGAGTATTAAAATGGGGGCCATTTTGGAATAAGGCTTCTCAAACTCATTAATAATTCTTCACCCCTAAACAAAAGAAATCACTACCGTGAGGGAAGTTATGGTATGTGATCTTAATAAGCATAAAATTTTGGAAATTTTTAATTCAAACTTCTCTTAAAATACTAATTCCTTTGAGAAGCAATATCGAACACTCAAAAGAGTGTTTCATCCTCTATCCAAACAGCTCGAATTCAACTCGTATCTCGGTGTTTGGATATCCTATGAAAGGCGCTTTTTCGTGTTTGATATATTACATATAACACTGGGGTGTACTCAGATTCAACTCAAATAGCCACAAAGTTTAATAACTTCTTTGCTAATATGGGACTCTCTTTGTTTGTCACTATTCAGACTGTTCCTTTGTCCCTCCTACCTCCCCTACTGAGCTTGCAACCATAGTTTATGCTCTAAAAACTAGTAAACGACTGTGAGGGTACTGATGGCATTTCACCCAGAAAAGAAACTATTGATTTATTAGCTGCCCCTCTGTCTCATATCTGTAATTTCTCATTTTCTTCTGGTGTGTTTCCTGACGATCTCAAAATTGCCAAGTTTCTCCCAATTTTTAAAATGGATGACCCTTCTCCATTCTCTAACAGTAAACTACAGGCCCATTTCTATTTTTTCGTGTCTTTGTAAAGTCATTGAGAAGCTCTTTTACTTCAGACTTTCTGGATTTCTCAATAAATTCGATATTCTTAATCATCACTAATAAAAATTATGCTGTCACTCGTCAGACCACCTCACTCTACTATGGTCCATGACTATTCTTAAACATGTCAACATTACTTTTGGAACGTTTAGACAAAATGATGAATATACCTATAGAAGTTTTCATAGACCTTAAGAAGGCATTGGATACTGTTAGCCAATTAAACGCCTGCCCATTTGTTCCACTCAAAGATGGACAAGATGCTCTTGACCCAGCCTACCCAAAGATGGGCGGTCACGTACTTGTGCTAATAAAATAATACTCCTTGAATTTAATATCGAAACCCTTATTTTGTGACGGACATTTTTGGAAAGCAAAAGAAGAAAAGATATAACAATGTGCAATAACCACTTTACGCTCTAAAAAATAGGAAATGTGAGGGTGCTGATGGCATTTCACTCACAAAAGAAACTATTGCTTTACTAGCTGTCGCAGCTCAGTCTCATATCTGTAATTTCTCATTTTCCTCTGGTGTGTTTCCTGATAATCTCAAAATTTCCAAGGTTCTTCCAATTTATAAAATAGATGGCTTTTTGTCGTTCCCTAACTAGAGGCCTATTTCTATTCTTCCATGTCTTTCTAAAGTCCTTGAGAATCTCTTTTACTGTAGACTGTCTGGATTTCTCAAATTCCATATTGTTAATCATTACTAATATTGTTTCAGACCACTTCACTCTACTATGGTCCATGGCTATTCCTAAACTTGTTTCAAAAAAGAGTTAATATACATATAAGAGTTTTCATAGACCTTAAAGGTGATGTTACACGAGCGATTTTAATGCAACATTGTTGCGTTAAGAGTTGTCTCGTGTAACATGGCGCACAGGGAGATTTTTAACGCAACACTTTGTTGCGGCAACATGCTGCAGGTTTTTGAAAGCAATTCAAAAGCATGCAACATTGTTGCCCGTATTTTGTTGGTGTTGGTGCGTGTAACACCCCCGCCGCTGACTTTTAACGCAACATCGTCCCAGAATGCACCACGGAATACCGAAACTCGTTGTCCGCCATATTTGTTGCCCGGGATTTCTGGAGCAGTGGCCTTGGTTCAAGTGTTGCGAGCAGTGTTGCGTTAAAAATCGTCTCGTGTAACATACTGTTGTCGCAAGAAAGTTGCATTAAAAGTTGTGTCGTGTAACATGGATTAAAAGTCGGCATTAAAAATCGAAATAGAAATTCATTTCTGACCCGCACTTCACAATTTTTCATTCATTTCATTAAAAATCGGCGTTAAAAATCGGCTCGTGTAACATCACTTTAAGAAGGCACTTGACACTGTTAACCATGAGATCCTTATTGACAAACATTTTTATTGTATTTATTGTGTTCCATTAGCTTGGCTTACAAGTTTCTTAATAACTAATAGGCAATAATATGTAATGATCCATGATCACTCCTCTTCAAACAATAAGGTTGTGTGTGGGGCTCCCCAAAGTTCAGTCCTTGGTTTTCTCCTTTTTCTCACTTGCATCAACAACCTTCTTCTCTCTTCTCTTGCATTCGTTCTCAGTCTTTGCTGATGATACAAATGTTTCATCCTCATAAGGACTTGCCTACTCCAGTCATATATTGTTAATCAAGAGCTTCTTACAGTTTCATCCTTCTTTGACCCTGACAAAACTAAATTTATCCTCTCTCATGCACAACGAAATCAGATTCCTCCATCACTTTAGACAGCATCTCAATAGCATGTGTACATGTACAGGAAGACAAATTTCTAGGAATCACTATTCTTGAAAACCTCTCATGGAAACCACATATCAAGCTGCCATCTCCTTCTGTGGTAACGTTTTTACGGTTGTAGGTGTTCTGAGCAAATCAAGACAATTTGTTCTACCCTCACCTACCCTAAAAGCATCATACCATTCTCTTTTCGTATTAACATCAGCCATTGCACTTTGATCTGGGCCTCTACCTACAATGTATTCCTCCAACCTTGAGCCACCTTATAGGACTACAAAAGAAAGCTATCCCCATTATTACTTTTTCGCCTGTATGCACCCACTCTAAGCCTCTTTTCTCAAGACTACATGTCCTTTCTCTAGAATTATTCTGTCTATAAATGTAACTATCAAGTCTCTTGCTTCGTATTTTCACATTTAAATGGCTTTTTACGTCCTAATCTCTTGCTTCACTTTTCCATTTTAATCGTGACAACCATGATTACCAAACTTGTTCTTGATTTTACTTATATGAATCTTCTTTAAGGTGCCAATTTGCAATCAGCTATCAAGCACCAAATATTTGGAATGACAATCCACTCACCGTACATAACAGCCTAACAATCGGTACTTTAAAAGAGTCTTAAATCTTATTATTTGAGTCTCAAACTCCTCACAGTTGAAATTGGGACATTGCCACTAGACAGTGATCATCTTAAAATACATGCAAATCACCTCTCTAATCAATATGTATTACGAGCGTATGTGTATGTGTGTCTGTGTGCCGGGTGGTGTGCCTAAATTCTTGCCATTATTTAAGAAGTAAATTACTTTTTCTTTCTCTGTTGACCAGAGGCCATTTAAGCCTCTGGCTCTGGGTCTACTACTGTTACTTATCTCTACTTGCATGAAAATAAAATAAAACTAAGATAAAATAAAAGTGTAAAAGAAAAAAACAAAAAATTAGAAATTCAAGTGTACATGCACATGCCATCCCATTAAAAAAACCCTACAAGCCTAATGAAAATGGCTACATTCTGAACTTGGAATAAGCTTGCACTATAGTTGGCATTGGCCCTCAGCTTAGACACTCTACAGTATGCATGATTTGAGTTTGTAATTAAAAAGATGTTTGAAGTACTTATTAACACAAATGAATCACACTTTTGGTAATAATATGGTGCATAATTAGGAGTAAGTCTTTTAAAGTTTTTTTTTTTCCTCTTATGAACAGAACAGAACAAAACAGAAAAAAAAAATGTATGTACACATGGTAAAAATTCATCAGGCAACATTAGCAAAAATTTATAGAATAGAATACAGTACTAACATTAATTGCATGGTATAATAATCACAACCAAACCACATACAAAATAAGAAGCTTGCTTTCCATGAATGTTGCATGCCTACATTAGTGAAAAACAGTGCTCAACAAATAGTTTTCTAAATTTGCTCAATTATCCTGCTCGCCTTTATATGCTACTGGGCAAATTATTCCAGAGTACAGCATTGCTATGGCTAAAGATACTCTGATGATATTCAGTAAGGGCCAATAGGACAATAAGTTTATTTTTGGAACTGCTCATGGCACATTTTTAATATCACTTGGGGATAAGATATTCCTGAGACTTTAACTCATCTTGATTTTGTGTTACACTGTGACATAGTACTCCACCAACCTTTTGAGGACTGGGTTTCATCCATGTTGGCAAATCCATTCTCTCTTGCTTTCCTCATATGTGGCCAGGTGCACTGTAAAGCTCCTTTCCTCCTGATAAAAGAGATAAATGTGGGTTATGTTGCTCACTGGCAATGTTATCACTTGTTGATATCAAGGACAGTAAAGAAGGGAAGGGATGACACAAGCCAAAACTGAAAACTGAAAGGCAAAGGATACAATAAAATCTGCATGTGGAGAGTGGCTCTATTGGACAAACAACCAACAAATTGAAAAAATAATAGGAAATTATATTGCTGACATTCCTACTTCCTGAATTCCAATCATGGTTAGCTGGTATTACTGACAGAGTGACCTCAGCACTCACCAGCTCAATTTTCTTACAAAACAAAAACAAATCAGTGTAACACCCACCCTCAAAAAATTGGCTAAACGTAACCACTGTGCTGTGAAAAATGGGGAAAAAAGAAACAGCCTTTGATAGTCATTTCATAAATAATCATAAAGCAATCCAACTTATTTACTCGACATTTGACACTGTTACTGGCTTAAAAAGTATAAGCCTACCATTTTGTTTCAATTTCTGAATTTCTAATGTAATTCACTGTTAGAAGAATTGGTTCAGTGCTATACAATCAAGTAAAAGTTATTGGATGACAACCATTGGCAGAATTTGTACCAAACCTTCCTGTATCTCTTCATAGAGCTTTGAATGGTTTTTGAACACTGTTTTAAAGTTGAGAACCACCACCACCACAAAGAAATTTTGTTATCTGATCTTAGATACCCATTTAAAGTAGCAAATTTGCATAACAACTGCTGGCATAACTTTTATGCTTTTAAGTTTTTTTTACTTTTAACTTGAGAATGTTTGTGCTAGTGTTACTGACAAAAACCATCAAAGTGACTTAATTTATTCATTTATTTTGAGTTAACTAATGAAAGAAAGGTAACTGTACACTGCAAATAGCATAGCTAATCTAAGGTGGTGTAGAGTTGAACAACATAAAATAATAAATATGGGAAAACATATACATATCTAATAGAAAATTAATACATAAAGACAGGACAAGATGATTACCTACAAAAGAAAGAAATTAAATAAGGTCAATACATAAAAAAGAAGACCAATAGATATATATTAAGCTTCTAATTAAGGAATACATTATCAGCAAGGTTATAGGCACCAGTAAACCTCCTCATGCACTAAAAACTGCAACAATTCAGTCTGAAGGTGTTTTTTGAATTATTGCTTTGGTTTTGATTTTAAAGACTTGGGGATTTTGTTCCAGACTCTAGCTCCAAGCCTTGAGAAGCATTGGTTCTGCTATTTTGTCCGTGAATGAATTACATGAAATTTACCAGCAGCCACAGCTCTAGTGTTATAAGAGTCAATCAAAGCCAACCTAGTGGATAGGTTCTCTTTTCAAGATTTGGTTTTGAAGTTTGGCCCCAGACCACAAGGCCACATGGTCAACAAATTCGCTCATGTGAACCAAGCAGAACACTATACAAAAAGGTAGCACATATTTTTACAAAGAGCAGGATAATGAAATGATTAGCTCAAGAACTTGGCCAATACCCAGCAATCTTGACCCCACACTTGATCAATGAAGAATATGTAACTTATTTGCACTGTATTACATGGGTACTTTTGTTAGTATTTACTAATGATATGAAAATTAAGTGGCTCAGTATTCGCTGTGAAAAGTGAGAACAAACAACAAAATGATAAAACAAGATAGTTTGATTTATTCATTTCCGGATAAATTAAATTAAAGTATGCATTTTAGGGTGTTTACAAAACCAGGATCGGATCGGATCGGATCGACAAAACGCAGACCGGATTAACAAAACCTGAATCAGATTCCGTCCAATTGACTAAACCCGGACCAGATCTGAAAAAAATCGGATTGCCATAAATTCCTGCCAAAATAGTCATGTAACATCTCATTATCAAGTTTTGGCATAGAAATACAACTGCCTTTTTTTGCAGCTCAGTGAAGCAAAGTTGTAATGGTTCTTTTTTGTATAAGATATTCCACAGGCGCCCCAAGCTCACGACACTGAAGGTATAGTTGTTTCGGCTAAACAGGCATAAAGAACTACAGAAAACAGACAAGGTAAGTTCACATACTTTATTATTTTGAAAATTATACATAATTATGCCATAACAAACACATCTGTAACCTTGCACACTGTACAAAGTTATTTTAAATTCATTTAAACATTGCAAATTACTGACCCATCATTGTAAATAGTTGCCAAAAAGCCTTTTCAGGAGCAATTATTAAAGATTATCATTACCATAACGAACGTTTTGATAGAACGCTATTACGGACTCCATACACTGCTTTATAGAGTGCTCAAAATTGACGGTCGACACTGTAACGTAACACCGCTTTTCGCAACACTGTCACAATACGCCATTTGCATTGTAACACAACACCACTTTACCGTCACAGTCACGTCCGCTCGTAATAAAACAACTATACCTTTAGTGTCGTGAGCTTGGGGCACCTGTGGAATATCTTAATACGAAAAAGAACCATTACAACTTTGCTTCACTGAGCTGCAAAAAAGGCAAAAGGCAGTAGTATTTCTATGCCAAAACTTGATTATGAGATGTTACGTGACTACATGTATTTTGGCGGGAATTTATGGCGATCCGATTTTTTTCGGATCCGGTCCAGGTTTTGTCAATCGGACGCAATCCGATCCGAGGTTTTGTTAATCTGGTCCGATCCGGTCCGGGATTTGTAAACGCCCTGTATTTTAAGCCGTGTGTGCACAATGCAAGTGATCCAGATTTTACTGAAAGAATGCTTGATTTAGTCAGCAGATTCTATGAGATCCATACACAGCCAGTGCTAGCCATATCGTGCCAGTGGCAAGATTTCCATACAGGTCCCTACTACATTATGCATGCATACTCCTTGCAAAACTCTGTTCACGCTTGTTCTTTTTGGAAGACAATTTCTAGGAATATGCATCTATAACTAATGTAGGGAGCTGTACGGAAATCTCAATCTGTCATCAAACATAACCTTAAGTTTATAATAAAACACACACGCTTTCCTTCAAAAATCTACGGAACACAACGTCAACATCACTAAACACGGTGGCCAAAACGTCGACAAAGAGTACTCCATCACCGCTCGATTATCTTGTGAACCGATTGCATATACGTTGTAAAACGATGTAACACCATTTTCCTAAGATCAGAAAGTAAAAAGCCACATCACTGAATTGAAAAGAATTCCTCCCAAATGAAATGAATCAAAGGAGTCCAAAAACGAAGAACGTTGAAACAAGACCAGCAAGCCAACTCGATTGCGCATGCTCAAGTCCAAACCTTTCCAGTCCTTCCAGTCCCTTCCTTCCCTTCCTTTCGCAACTCCTCTCGGACTGTTTTCCGGTATAGCGGTAAAGGACAGCGTAAACGGTTTCAACATTTGTTTCAACATCCATTCGATTTTGTTGAATGCTTATGTTGACACCCTTTGCCACCCGTTTTTTGTAAAGGTCGGCACACATGGAGGGACCAGTCGCAGGGAACAGTCCCGGGGACCAAGTCCCTTCGTGTGAACTACCCATTTTCACTAGAAAATCTAGTCGCAGGGACCAAAATTTGGTCCCTGTGACTTGTCCCCTCAAATTATGCTGGTCCCTGCGTGTGAACTGTTCGTGGGACAAGTCCCTGCGACCAAATAAAATTAAACCAATCGCTGATCAGTATTTTCGGTCCCATAACCCCTTACGAACTCCGTTCAAGATTAAAGGCCTTGTTTAAATAGCTACTCTTTTTCTGTTCTGGATTAGTAGTAGTGTACCGGACTCTAGAAGAAAAAAACGTTTTCGAAATTGTAAATGACTGACTAATTTTATAGGTCGACATGTGCTGTTTCATTGACGTGTTGTGCATTTCAAAAATTTGCGGCTAATTTAGTGCATTCTTTTTCACTGTTCAGGACCGCTCCTTTTTCGTCTCTATGCTTCCCTAAATTTGATGTGTAACAGGTCCCCACGTGTAAACCCTTCAAGGGACTTGTCCTCGCAACTTGTCCCATCGTGTGAACCCTACAGGGGACTAGTCCCTGAAACAAGTCCCTGGGACCAGTCCCCTCGTGTGTGCCGACCTTAATGTCGTCTAAACGTTGAAAATGAAATCAAAACGATGTTGAAAAGGTTTAAAACGGCTTGAACATTGCTTCAACATCCATGCAACATTTCCTTTTGTTGAACGCCGTTGAAGCCGTTTGCGTGGTTCTTTCCATTCTCGACTACAGAGTCATTCAGATTGTTAGAAGCGTAAGCACTGGGGTCGAGAATGCGTTCTTTCAACATTTATCGAATAAGCGCAGGCGTAGTATGTGCGATTTTCTCAACACGCGATGATGAGAAACATCATGGCGTCTAGGAGGCGTCTAGCAGAGAGATTTGGACGGAGCTTAGCAACCGCCGGACGTGACCTAGGTCCTAGTAGTGTTAACTGACAAAATGGCGCTGTTTGTGCATTCTTCGAGTAAAAGAATCTCTCTCTGCTGCTTTGAATCCGCATTATCCTGGAGAATTGTGCTTCAAAGTGTGAAAAGTGGCATAAAGGAAGTGTTTCAGGAGCAATTGACATTGTTTGATGGCTACAAACGTGAAAAATGTGGCGACGGAAAAGTGGTCCCAAAATATGTTGGCTAACACAGCGAGAGATAATTTGGGACCACTTTGAATTTGAAGGTGAGGAATTGATTTTCTAATCAGTAATAGGCAAAGAGACTAACTTCATTTATTAATATTGTAAATTTGAACGTTTTCTTATGAGCAAAGTGTTTAATTTTTTAAAGAAAGCAAGCGGTTGGCCCTCTTTAGCTTGTACAAATTGAATATATCCTTTGAAGAGGGTCGTGAAGGGGTAAAATGAGAACTGCGATTAGCCTTATTTTGGACTGGGAAAATGGGATCTACTCACTGGGACTGTGATTTAGCCACTGGGAATGGGATGAACAATTATAAAATGGGAATGGGATTTCTTTTCTTCAGCGGTCTTTGCTCCAATATTTTGAAATAGAAAAATAAAATTTTGTAGCAATAGACCTTGCACTCCTCAGTAGAGACCGTGAAATCAGTATTTTTCCCCTTCTCGCCCGCGGTCTAGCTACCAGGCTTACATGGTTGCATAGTTACGTTCTGTCAGTTTTCCTGGTCAGCGGACAAGTTCTGCAAGTTTGCATGTGGCGGGAAGATATTGTGAAGGGAAGATAAAAATGGCTTTGGAAAAGGTTTCTCGCAGAATGGTACTAGAAATCAAGTACGTCAATGCAAATAACGCCGTTATACACACCAAAAACTCTAAACTTTTGTTTGATTTAAACTGTAGTCCAAAGGAATTGGAAAAAACAGTTGTAAACAGTTGTGGAATTGAACATTCCGCTGCAAAGCAGGGTTTTTCGGACCATTCAATCGAGTTGTACTCTTAGATTTGATAACTGGGATTTTGGCAAAAATTAGCCTGGGAACTAGGATTTGGGCCAAATTTAGGCTGGGAACTGGGATTTGGTACCCCCCTTCACGACCCTCTTTGAACCATTGTCAGCATCTAATTTCTCCTAACAGTATCATGGCTTGATTAAACCTGCAGGGCTGCATTATGAAAATATATGAAATGATTAGCTATGAAGAAATCTCAAATACACAATTTTAAAGTTTGAGTTGTCTCGGATAAGAACTGGTGTTTTTACAAGCGTGCAAAGTTGCACGTTTTTGTTCTTTTAAATTTAATGATTTTACTCTATCTAACGGCAGATGATTGTACTTGTCATTGGGGGCAGTTCAGGTGTCAATGGGTTCATGAAATTAAATTTGTTCTTGTGATTTATATTCCTTTTGTTCATATTAGAATTAACTTGGGGCACCTGTAGACTCTATTAGTTTACCAACTATTTAGTTGTCCCAAACTCTACACACATCACAAATATTTAGTACCTTGTTGTTCTTTCTTCTGCCTAAAACTTTGTCCCCTTTTACTGTTACATGGAAATTTTATTGTGATTCTTTTCTATTCTACAACATGTATTGTATCCATGATTTTGTTCGAACAATACTGTATAAATTATCCTAACGTTTATGTACATGATTTATTCTGTGTGAGTTAAATACAAATGGACTTGACTTGACTGTTTTAAAATAAGTCCAAGGGACTGGGTCAACTTTTATTGAATAACAAAAACTTCTGACATTATTTTGTGTGTTGCAGTACAATCTTTTGTTACATGATATTTTGGCCGCACACTTGAGATAATTCCATTTCTCCTGGAAATTGCACCCAACTTCCAGCACTTATAAAAGCTCCAGTTTTATCCTAGACAACTCAAACTTTCAAATTCTGAATTTAAATCATTTAACTTTCAAAAAGTGCTAAAACAACTTTCGCTTCATAGGCATTTTAAACTTAATCTATCTATTGTTTCTATTAGGTTTACAAATACAATGTGCTTGTGTTTTTTGATAATATTACTAACGAGCATGTCCAGCATTTGGAAGATTTAACTTCACATTTTGGGCCAGATTATGCCGCCGCTTTGTATTAGAAGAAGTCTTCCGTGATAAACTTGAAGAGTTCAATCAAA
>BLFK01001121.1:631125-653286 GCA_014634185.1 Astreopora myriophthalma
GAATTACAAAATACTTCCAGTTCTGCAAGGTCCAAGTATTGATCCCATTGATGGAGGCACAACATGTTAGGAAGTTATTGACCCTAGAAAATGCCATTTTTGCACCAGCACCCTCATACAGAGAATCCAGACAGACTGAAAAGTTCTCTTTCAGGCTCACAACAACTAGGAACCAGTGCTTGCCATGGTTGAATGGTGCAAGAATGACCTCTGAATTTAGATAATTTGGATAGAGTTGATGAAAGTTGTACTTCAGATATGTTTCTTTGGAGGGTGTTGCCAATCTTAAAAAGATGTCTGAGTTGAGGGTAGATACTTTGTTACCAGCTGCAGTGGCCTTCTCCTCAATGAGGACAAATATCTTGTTAAGAGGGAAGTTATGTAGACAGCCAGGAACCTTGCTCTTCTTGCCCAGGCAAAAGTTTACAAAGGTCTCCACCTTCCCAGCCACGTGTTCTGGAGTGTTGTGGGGTGGTATGTTCCATGGTTACAGTCAGTTCGGCTTGCTCTTTCTCTGATTCATATATTGGTGTGTACTGAGGACCTGGGTAATCTTTTGCTGTTCTACACAGGGCTGGATGACGTATCTCACACCATGGCTCCTGTGCATAAAAGAAAGGGGAGGTTCCATGTTGGACTTGGATTGTTTCATGGCTTTGTAATGGTGTCACTTGGTATTGAGAAGGAACTTCTTCCTTGTGAGATTTCCACCACTGGGTCATCAGAAACATCCCTCTCATAGAACACCAGGTAGGCTTTTTGATTGATAACTTCAAATGTACTACACCTTTTGAGGTGAACTTCAACTTTGAACTTTTGAACTTTGCTGTCACAATATAACATTACAATTCTTAGCTTTTTTACAGTTGGCCCACAAATAGTAAATCTAATCTAGGCGGGTCAACTGTGTACAATACCTCTAGTACTTTTAATAATTTTTCCATTAAATTTTGGTCATTTTTTCTAAATCCAGCAATAGAACGCAGTCTGTGGGCATGCTCATAGCCAGCATTTCATGTGATCGCTCTTTTTTAAAGTAAATGTAATTTGGTCTGTGTCTAAGTAGTCATCGCATTGTTCTAGGACCGATAGAAGTAAATTATGAAGCTCATTTTTAAATGTCTTCATAGGCAGAGACCGCATACGAGCCGGAAGTTCATTGTTCTGTACTTCGAGTCTAGAAAATTTTTAATAATAATTTTGAGATATAGAGGAACGCGTATTATAAGAATGCACGTGGCTAGTTTTAATGAAGAGGTCTAAAATGTTAGAAGGTGCGATTTGGTTAGCAACATCGTGCATAAGACAGCACACTGTTTCATAATATAGGAAATGGACAGGCAGAACGCTAGTATCGATAAATAATGGGATAGCATGAGCTCTACTTTCTGAAAAAAATATAAATCTGAGACATCATTTTTGGAGAATAAGGATCGGATTGAGGGCTGTCTTGCTGGCCATTCCCCAAGCTGTAAGACCATAAGAAATATCTAACTACTTTTGTCTATGATTGTAGGTGTGTTCTACTCTTGACATTAAAGGGCCTGCTGGGCCGCATTTGCATAAAAATATAACATCTTCCTGACAAAAATAAATATTATTTGCAGTGCTATCCTGCAAACTTTGAAATAACAACTTGTCTAAGTATGGTAAATAATGTAATTTTTAATTCAAGCTGGGTGTGTATACATGTACATGTATATACAAATATACGACAATGATGTTCGTAACATCAAAACATGCCTTTTAGTATTAAAAAAGTCGTAATCTTCTTAAAAATCACGATATACAAATATTTCCTTAAAATAATAAAATTAATAGATACTAATCAAACACGCACTTGGAACACAGGTATGGTGTCTCCAGCTGTACTGGTTTGCTGTGGTCATCAATGAGTTGCTGTAAAGTAAAACTTTAGAGGAGAGAAAAAATTAATGGATTCAGAGTACAGTAAGGCTATTTTAGAAATTTAGATATGGTGGTATTCTTGTTTCTGAGTTTCTGGAGTGGTTTTTAAGGTGACTGAACCATTTCAATGTTCCATTAAAAGTTATTTTATTCAGTAAAAGCTGATGAAATTTCTTGCAAATAATTTATTGTACGATGATTATTGTCCACTGAATTTATCAATTATTTAGATAAATCTGTAGGCCAAAAGGGCTTCTTATTCTTCAAATTACTCATGCAGCACCTGTAATAAAATTTGAACAGTTTACGTGGATCGCATTTACAAGTACATGTTGTCTTTCCCTGCCTTGCGTTGAAAGTATGTACATGTAATGTTTTAGCCAGTTAGCACTGCAGTCATCAAGTCCCCAGTACTGCTTGCTGATCATGTATAGTGTATTTCTTGTAGGTCATCACACAGAACATACTTTTACAAGATGAAGAGGAAGAAGGCTTTCCATTGTTGAGTTGCAACTCACGTTGTTGCACGTCAAGCATAGTGCCTCACTTCTCAGATTGAAGAAAAAACATTTTTAGAAATGACAGATCAATATGCTGGGGTATGAAACCACTGTTTTGGCATTCACTGGTTTAACTTTGTAACCCAGCTCACGGCAAAATTCTTGAAAAAACTGAGCAGTACACTGCTGCTTTCCTCTCTGAAAATCTGAGTTGATGCTTGGAAGCATGCCCATAAGTGAGATGGGATGAACTAACCCAGGAGCAGTCTTGTAGGCACCGATAAAGGATTTGGTACTGCACACTATGCAGGACTTTCCTGTGGAACATTATTTATTTTTGTAAGGTAGTTATCAGGCAATATCATTTGCCTTGTCATAATTATGTCATTTGACTGGTTGTTGGAAGCATTTTTGACAATATAAAAAAGGCCACCAAAAATAAAGTATGTCTAAATGCTCTGAAAAGGAGAGGTAAAACTTGTCCACCAAAGCATGCGTTCATAGCACAGTTTCCCAACTGAAGTTGGCTTTTATTGGTAAGGGGACTGGTCTTACAGGAGTCGTTTTTGTTTGTTTGAGAAGAACACACAATTTTCTTGGGCAATCAACTTGAAATTGTCGTGAACCCAAACCTCTGCATTCAGTCATTTAAGTTATGGACATCCATTATAATAAGTAGTTCTATTGCACGTATACATGGACAGTAAGCTAAGTCAATCTCTATTTATTTGCACATTCTTCATGTACACTGTACGTAATGGTAAAGTGATGATATAATATAGAATTATGTACATCTTTTAAAAAGTGAAAAAAGAAACCTGGTAATAAGTACTACAAAAAACAAGGTGAACAGTGGCCAAAACAGTTCAATTCAGTTCAATTCTTTGCTTATTTTTACATTGCAAGTAAGTGATTACTCTTCAGTATCCAAGTAGCCATTACCGAGTTCCATTAACATGACACAAGTAAAGACAAGAAAACTAGGGTAGTAGAGTGGTGGTGAAACACCAAAGCTCACCTGCATGTTTAGCCAAACATTTCTTCCTGTTATGCTGAATATCTTGTAGACCTTTTGAAAATCTTTCTACTGAAAGCACTGCTTGCAAAACACTATTTGCAAAGCAAGTATTGTTCAAATTTTGAATCCCTTTTGGTGTCAAACACATACTGTATGCAATAATTGTTGTGAGTTAAGTAAAATGAAAGCCTACTACACAGAACCTCGCTAACACAGTGACCGGCTAACAGTACTGATCAGGAAGACCAAAGAGCGAAATTCCCGCCAAAAATTAAGGCAAAACACATGTCACATCATGTCACCAAGTATATTAAATTTCACTTCAAAGTGGTCCCAAATTATCTCTCGCTGTGTTGCGCACATATTTTGGGACCACTTTTCCGTCGCCACATTCTCCACGTCAATAGCCATCAAACAATGTATATTGCTCCTGAAACACTTCCTTTATGCCACCTTTCACACTTTGATACGGAAGCTTATAAGTGCCATCCGAGTTGCTGAAAATCGGACAACGAAAGTTGTTGAAAATCCGACATCCGAGTTGCAAAAATCCGACATCCGAGTTGCAAAAATCCGACATCTGAGTTGTAAAAATCCGACATCCGAGTTGTATTGCAGAATCCAAGATGGCCGGCGACATGAACAAAGCGAAGGCTGCATTATTGTTTTTGAGTTGTTTGATCGGTGTTCATCGTTGTATGTGCACGCTACCGGAATCTACTCTACCACTTCGAAACAGCGGACGAACGAACGCGCAGCTAAGTCGTATCCTTTGAAACAAGGTTCAATGCATTTGAATTTTATGTCTCTGACCCAACTCGTTGTACCACAGGCGTTGCAAGCTCACGTTTAGAGAAAGCGAAGAATTAATTATCTATTTGTTCTGTGTTCCAAATTTTTGTATTTTAATTGAATGAATATGTAATAAAGGTTGAGGAGGAATTCTTAAAAAAAAATTATCTATTTATTCATAAGGCGTCACGGCTGTGCAAGTTGGAACGTGACCTTTCATCTTACCCGGTGTTAGGTTTATACACGAAAACCATTGAGAATTTGAGCGCTTTATAACACGTTGTATGGAGAATAAAATATCGTTGATTTACAACCCTAAATACTTTAAAATATCCACGTTTTTTTAGTAAGATGACTAAAACAAACTCACCACTTGTGTGTCCATTGTGCTTTTTCGCTATTTTCGCTGTTTTGGGCTTTTTATGCCACCACTGTTCTTCCCTTCATAAGACGGAGGGAAGAACAGTGGTGGCATAAAAAGCCCAAAACAGCAACAATAATGCAACCTTTGCTTTGTCCATGTCGCCGGCCATCTTGGATTCTGCAATACAACTCGGATGTCGGATTTTTACAACTCAGATGTCGGATTTTTGCAACTCGGATGTCGGATTTTTGCAACTCAGATGTCGGATTTTTTACAACTCCGATGTCGGATTTTTACAACTCATATGTCGGAGTTTTACAACTCAGATGTCGGACAACTCGGATGTCGGATTTTCAACAACTTTCGTTGTCGGATTTTCAACAACTCGGATGGCACTTATAAGCTTCCGTATTTTGAAGCACAATTCTCCAGGATAATGCGGAATCAAAGCAGCAGAGAGGGATTCTTTTCCTCGAAGAATGCACAAACAGCGCCATTTGTCAGTTAACAAAACTAGGACCCAGGTCACGTCCGTGACAAAAGGAGGCGGTTGCTAAGCTCCGTCCAAAAAGTGGTCAAAAGTCTTTCTGCTGCCGTCGATGGATGCAGTTTTGTTGAAACAACTGTTAAAACCGTTTGCTCACACTGTGTTCAGCATCGTTCAACAAAATCGAATGGATATTGAAACAAATGTTGAAACCATTTGGGCTGTCCTTAACAGCCGGTACAAGCGAGGGAAAAAATACCTCGTCTATTGCATACGTTCTTTTTTTAATTAATTTATTATTTATTTCCTTTTTGTAAGAACCATTTTTATAAGAACGTTGAGGCTGAGAATAACCAAAATTTTAAGAACATACTAAAAACATACCTCAGGCTGAGAGTCAATTAAGAACGTTTTTATTTGTCTACCTTTGCTTGACCTTTTAATCCCCTGGGGGGTTATTAAAATATCAGCCCCGCACACCCCTGTTACAATCAAAGCTGCTCCCAGCTTTTCAGACAGTTGTTAATTAGCGAGGTTTATTCTAAATAATCAGCCTTGAAAAACAAAGGAAAACGAGCCATGTGAAAAATAAGAAAAGTATAATCCGGCAACTTCAGCGAACTGTGCAGTTCAATATAGTTACATCGCTGTTTACACTGGAATCAAGGGGCGAACAGGCTATTTATTGTCGACTAGATTCATGTCATCAATAGTTCAAGCGTCTCGAGATCGACCAAAACCAGGATCAATAGCCTATGAATGCACTACTTGGAGAGGGAACAAAATCCACAAGACCGTCACATTGCTCGCAAAAAGTCGCAAGTAATTTGTTAAATGATAAGATTATTAGTAATGAAATGTATTTCAGAGTATAGTTTTCACTGGAAATTGCAAGGGTTAGTTTTTGGTGTTGGCACTTACATGTAACTTATTACGAAGTCTTTTGAGTAAACTATTATCTTATGCTTAGTTGGGCTATATGAAAAAAAGACTCTTTGACTCTTCCTAGCTATTCCCCAGCAACGGTACCAACATTTTAAAGGGAGCTTTCTGGTAAGACCAGGGATAGCTCGGAGTCCCTTTTACCCTCTGCTGGAACGCAGCAATTAGCACCACTCAACAAGGTTCGCTTTGTGGTCAGTCGTTTAATCGGTAACTGGTTTACCCGTGCTTACAACTTTCTACTGTCCTTTATAACGCCTCGAAGAGCGACTCGAATCAGCTTTTCCACCATAGAACTGATGGTCAGGCTAGCGTCTCTTTACTGTGTACTCTAGCTGGTAATGTTACAACTACTTTTTGAGACTAAAACGGAGCACTAAGATATCTCTGATCGAAACAACGCGCTGTGATTTGCTGAGAGAATTAACTAGGCTTACTGTTCGGTAACTCAGAGGAAACGGCGGTACTTTGACCAGCTTGGGACTGCGTTCCCATTCCCGCACAAAAGGTATCGAACGTTACTAATTTTCGGAGGTAATTCTCAAAAGCACGAAGTACAGCCCAGAATACAAATGTTTAATACCAATCACGGTTGGTGGCCCAGGACCACTGTATACGTACTTTCTGGGCGTTACCCTGTTGATCAATAACTTGAGAAGAACAAACCCTAACCCAACAAGGGCTTAACGGATTACGAAGACTGAATATTAAAGCACTCCATTGTCGCACACGATAGAAACTCCTGGTATCCTATTTTTGGTTTGGTAGTGTAGCTATGATGTTCTAATCTTTACATTACAGTGTTAAATGTACCAACAGCACCGAGCTAGAGTCGAAAATGGGACCACACTGTTACTGCGGCGTTACGTACAAAAAGCGCATGTAACTACTTGTACGTACGTTGCTTCCATTGAGCTAGGATTAGCTGAACAAAGGCTGTTTATGCGTTGGAGGAGTCCTTAATGAAATTGATCACTACCACGATGGTTTCCTCGGGACAAATTGTAAAACTCGTGAAACTTAATGCTAGGGAGCAAAATGGAAAGAAGGCTTAGCTTTCCAGCACGTGCTGTTGGCCTGGTAATGGTCTGGTCCCTGTGCCGTACAGATCACGTCTTCTTTGGACACATATCAGTATAACTACGTAAAGTCCAAGTACCTTGGCAAACACACAAACTTTCACACTTAGAAGAACTTCGAAAATCCCACAGACGAATATAAAAATTCCAAAAAACGCTTGTGCATAAACTGAAACCAAAAGATAATGCTAACATTTCGTTAACAAGAACCATATTAGTGCACTGAAACCCCTTTTTTCTCATCTGCATCTAAGGTTGGCGAGGATGGAAATGGATTGAAACTTGAAAAAATTAGCCAACGTCTTCAAGTTTGGATACAGTTATTTCCGAAAATCACCCAAAATTTCATACGCACAGTTTTTTCCTGTTAAAATTCAAAACTACCGTGACAGTGCCCCTTTAATGTCATGAGTTCAGTCTGATACAGAGCTGTGCGCGGAAAAGGGTTTCCTATATCTAAGCGCGGCTGATCTTTGGAAGAATAGTGTTTAAATTGCCTTTGGTAGGTGACAATGTTTTTTTCTTTCTTTTGTCTTTTTACTTAGATTCTGTTATGCTTCCATTAGGGTAGATGCTCTAACCATTACGTTCTTGAAAACTGACCTGTCCTTGTCTTTTCGCGTTTTTGTTTCGTTTTCTCTAGTCTTAAGCTGGATTCGTGACAGATAACAGTTACATGACCTACCGACAAAGGCCTTCAGCATGGATTTCAATTAGATCTTTAACACCACTTAGCAATAGAAAACTGGCTGCACAATTAGTTACATGTAAATGGTTTTATATTTCTATTGTGGAATTTTAAATCCAGCCTTCCACACGTGCGACACGGTGTTACTCCCGGTAATTCATGGAAAAACGCGGCACCTCAAGTCCAGCCCTGGTCTGAAAATGTTATTTTCTTGAAAGTCTTTAAAAGGATACATTTTAGACTCTGGTAGTATAGCTTTTACATTTCTGATTTTGTGTAGTAGTGATCAAGCCTCATGAAAGCTTCGTAAACTCTAAGCAAGAGAGTCGTTTCAAACGGGTGCGGGTCTCGAACATGCTAATGTAGGTACTGTGCGGGCGTTTCCTCCTTGTTAGGCGTTACAAGATGCATGATTGCTGCGGACTTGACGAATATAAAAAGGGTGTAATAACACTGGAAAGTCTAGCCCGTTCCAGACGTTCAGTTGGTAAACGGGGCGCGATAGTACAGGCAGCGCGAGGTGGAAATAAAGCCACAGAAAATGGAGGGGGATTGGGACGGGCGAGGGAGGGAACGAATCTAAAACGTTTTTTAAAGAGGTCCTTCCGGTAGACAAGAATATGGTATACCTTCTGATTGCTCAATTTGGACAGATGCAGTCAACACAAAGGTCGATAACAAACTGACAGCTATAATCGTTCGGCTTTCGTAATTTGCAAAGTAGAGCGTCTCGAATCATGTGAAAACGAAGACTGCGCCATAATTCTAAGCGCTTGTGGAAAATTACAAAGTTAAGCATATTTTCCCTCGCTATGTCTACGCAAAAGATGATTTAAATCACGCATAACTTTCTAATATTATTTCGACGGAGTTTGAAATGGCCAGGAATGCATCTTTAGCACAATCAAAGCAGTACATTGTTATCTATTTATAAGAGAAAGAACTAGAGCTCTAAGGGAAATCAGGTCAGAAGAGCCCACTCCTGCCTCCTTCGGGGCTCTTTTGTTACCACAACAAGACCTTGAAAGATCCGACGCATAGCTAATTTGCGAGCGCAAAGTTTTGACAAAATCAGAACTGCCCTGGGTTGGGCACGGGAAAGGTCATCGTGAACAATGACTCAATGAGTGATCTACCAGATGACAACGGTAAAGTTATCTCGTCCTACTCATTTAGATGATCTTTCTGACACAACCGCCGATAAGTGAAATTCCTCAAACGGAAAATGTACGAAATTGACTTAAATAAAGGTCAGTTTCAATTGTAGTCATTCAAAATCAAAACGAATTTTAAGCGTTTTTACGGCACAACTGAAAGTGCATTTCGACGTGCGTACCCTATTTACCGAACAGCCCACTTTCAATGCTCCCGGCCACTTGCTTGCGAAAACAAAGGTGAAAACACTCAAATGCAAAAAAATTGCGATTATCAAGTTATTTATTTATTTACTTTTAATGCCTTCCCGACAAGGGAACAAAAATGTTATCACCCACAATTTGCCGAATGTGCCCCATTGTTATTTCGCGATACCAAAGAGAAAAATGGGGCCCTAAAAGCTCCATTTTAAAGGACTGCACTTGTTACCGGTTATTGGTCTGATATAGAGGCGTGAATTCTCGTGTCTTGGTAGCGTGATGGGAAGTAACTTTTAAGCCACTGTTGTTTCCGTTGTGATTTGGTTCTACTGCTATACTTGCGCTTACTTTAAAATGGTATTGCGTCCCTTCTTTAGAAGGAAAGAAACAAACAAAGAAACAAGCAAACAACAAAAAAAAAAACAACAACAAAAACAAGAAAACATACACACCCTACCCAAACGATAACTTTAAAACTACTATAAATTGATACATTAATTTGAGTGGTGCCACACCATTGGAAGCGTTTATGTTATGATTGCCGGTATGTTCTAATAGTTTGATCAATAAAACTCATAAGTGACATGGAGAAAGGTCTTAGAACGGCACCGCCTCTTGCAATATTTAAACGTTCTCTAGGTCCTGGGTGGATGTAAGGTGCAATTCATATGATTCACAGAGTTGGCGAACAGGGCGAAAAGCGACCAACAGCAGTAATAACATAGCCTTCGAACACAGCCGCCCTTCGTCGCTTACCGCCACTCCGAATGACAAGAAGCGAGAAGGACTCCCGTCCCTCGGGGTTGCGGTGGGCGACGAAGGGCCGTGTATTCCCAGGCTAATAGGAACAAGGCTGATCAGATTTTCGTTCCTTTGGTTTGTCTTTGTATCGAGCTCGGCCCTTAGAACGAATCTCCCACAGAGATATAAAACACACAAAAATAATAAGTGAATGGGGAAAATCAAATTAAAAAACAAAAACTAAAAGGATAAAAAACAACAACAACAAAACAACAAATATTAGGGAGCCCATCTGCGACACTGGGATTTCCTGTAGATCGATGGTAACCGGTTCATCTTTCAGCATGTGATTGATGCCGTATGGTTATGTTTTGTTTAACTTGTAGGTACCTGAATAACAACCAATTGAAGGAACTGCCCAGAGGTGTCTTTGATAAGAACACTGATCTACAGATGCTGTAAGTGCAAATTTTGTCCTGAATAACTGCTGACGTGATTAGTTTTGCCCGTTTAAGTAAAAAGCTAAATCGTTTTGCATTTAGCTTCGCGTGGGATACATTCACAGTTTCACAAAGAAAGTTTCAGTCAGAGAAGCCTTGGTTTATTCTGATTCTTCTTCCGGCTATAGAGGTTCAAAACAAATTTGGTAGGAGTTGAACTCCCATGAAATTAAGAAATTAGAAAAGAAAATATGCATATTGGTGGATAACTTCCGCTTGTCAAATAAACGAGAGACAGCATACTGAATGATGCCTATGGTTTGAAACATTCATAAAACGAATAAACAAAAAAAAAACAGAAACAGCAATTTGTTTTCTGTTTAGCGAAACAGAAAAAAAAAGCTTGCTTGTGAAAAACAAAGGTGAAAACACTCAAATGCAAGAAAATTGCGATTATCAAGTTATTTATTTATTTATTTTTAATGCCTTCCCAACAAGGGAACAAAAATGTTATCACCCACAATTTGCCGAATGTGCCCCATTGTTATTTGGCGATACCAAAGAGAAAAATGGGGCCCTAAAAGCTCCATTTTAAAGGACTGCGCTTGTTACCAGTTATTGGTCTGATATAGAGGCGTGAATTCTCGTGTCTTGGTAGCGTGATCGAAAGTAACTTTTAAGCCACTGTTCTTTCCCTTGTGATTTGGTTCTACTGCTATACTTGGGCTTACTTTAAAATGGTATTGCGTCCCTTCTTTAGAAGGAAAGAAAAAAGGAAAGAAACAAAGAAACAAGCAAACAAAAAAAAAAACAAAAAAACAAGAAAACGTACACACCCTACCCAAACGATAACTTTAATACTACTATAAATTGATTCATTAATTTGAGTGGGGCCACACCATTGGAAGCCTTTTATGTTATGATTGCCGGTATGTTCTAATAGTTTGATCAATAAAACTCATAAGTGACACGGAGAAAGGTCTTAGAACGGCACCGCCTCTTGCAATATTTAAACGTTTTCTAGGTCCTGGGTGGATGTAAGGTGCAATTCATGTAATTCACACAGTTGGCAGACAGGGCGAAAAGCGACCAACAGCAGTAACAACATAGCCTTCGAACACAGCCGCCCTTTGTCGCTCACCGCCACTCCGACTGACAAGAAGCAAGAAGGACTCCCGTCCCTCGGGGTTGCGGTGGGCGACGAAGGGCCGTGTATTCCCAGGCTAATAGGAACAAGGCTGATCAAATTTTCGTTCCTTTGGTTTGTCTTTGTATCAAGCTTGTCCCTTAGAACGAATCTCCCACAGAGATATAAAACACACAAGAATAATAAGTGAATGGGGAAAATCAAATTAAAAAACAAAAACTAAAAGGATAAAAAACAACAACAACAAAACAACAAATATTAGGGAGCCCATCTGCGACACTGGGATTTCCTGTAGATTGATGGTAACCGGTTCATCTTTCAGCGTGTGATTGATGCCGTATGGTTATGTTTTGTTTAACTTGTAGGTACCTGAATAACAACCAATTAAAGGAACTGCCCAGAGGTGTCTTTGATAAGAACACTGGGCTATGGGATCTGTGAGTGCAAATTTTGTTCTGAATGACTGCTGATGTGATTAGTTTTGCCCGTTTAAGTAAAAAGCTAAATCGTTTTGCATTTAGCTTCGCGTGGGATACATTCACAGTTTCACAAAGAAAGCTTCAGTCAGAGAAGCCTTGGTTTATTCTAATTCTTCTTCCGGCTATAGAGGTTCAAAATAAATTTCGTAGGAGTTGAACTCCTATGAAATTTAGAAATTAGAAAAGAAAATATGCATATTGGTGGATAACTTCCGCTTGTCAAATAAACGAGAGACAGCATACTGAATGATGCCTATGGTTTGAAACATTCATAAAACGAATAAAGAAAAAAAAAACAGAAAGCAATTTTTTTTCTGTTTAGCGAAACAGAAAAGAAAGCTTGCTTGCGAAAAACAAAGGTGAAAACACCCAAATGCAAAAAAATTGCGATTATCAAGTTATTTATTTATTTATTTTTAATGCCTTCCCGACAGGGGAACAAAAATGTTATCACCCACAATTTGCCGAATGTGCCCCATTGTTATTTGGCGATACCAAAGAGAAAAATGGGGCCCTAAAAGCTCCATTTTAAAGGACTGCACTTATTACCGGTTATTGGTCTGATATAGAGGCGTGAATTCTCCTGTCTTGGTAGCGTGATGGGAAGTAACTTTTAAGCCACTCTTGTTTCCGTTGTGATTTGGTTCTTCTGCTATACTTGCGCTTACTTTAAAATGGTATTTCGTCCCTTCTTTAGAAGGAAAGAAACAAACAAAGAAACAAGCAAACAAGAACAACAACAACAAGAAAAAACAAAAACAAGAAAACGTACACACCCTACCCAAACGACAACTTTAATACTACTATAAATTGATACATTAATTTGAGTGGGGCCACACCATTGGAAGCCTTTTATGTTTTGATTGCCGGTATGTTCTAATAGTGTGCTCAATAAAACTCATAAGTGACACGGAGAAAGGTCTTAGAACGGCACCGCCTCTTGCAATATTTAAACGTTTTCTAGGTCCTGTGTGGATGTAAGGTGCAATTCATGTGATTCACAGAGTTGGCGGACAGAGGGGAAAAGCGACCAACAGCAGTAACAACATAGCCTTCGAACGTCGCTCACCGCCACTCCGAATGACAAGAAGCGAGAAGGACTCCCGTCCCTCGGGGTGGTGGTGGGCGACGAAGGGCCGTGTATTCCCAGGCTAATAGGAACAAGGCTGATTTAATTTTCGTTCCTTTGGTTTGTCTTTGTATCGAGCTCAGCCCTTAGAACGAATCTGCCACAGAAATATAAAACACACAAGAATAATAAGTGAATGGGGAAAATCAAATTAAAAAAAAAAAACTAAAAGGATAAAAAACAACAACAACAAAACAACAAATATTAGGAAGCCCATCCGCGACACTGGGATTTCCTGTAGATCGATGGTAACCGGTTCATCTTTCAGCGTGTGATTGATGCCGTATGGTTATGTTTTGTTTAACTTGTAGGTACCTGAATAACAACCAATTAAAGGAACTGCCCAGAGGTGTCTTTGATAAGAACACTGGGCTAGAGTCTCTGTAAGTGCAAATTTTGTCCTGAATAACTGCTGACGTGATTAGTTTTGCCCGTTTAAGTAAAAAGCTAAATCGTTTTGCATTTAGCTTCGCGTGGGATATATTCACAGTTTCACAAAGAAAGCTTCAGTCAGAGAAGCCTTGGTTTATTCTAATTCTTCCGCTTGTCAAATAAATGAGAGACAGCATACTGAATGATGCCTATGGTTTGAAACATTCATAAAACGAATAAACAAAAAAAAAAAAATAGAAGAAGCAATTTTTTTTTCTGTTTTGCGAAACAGAAAAGAAAGCTTGCTTGCGAAAAACAAAGGTGAAAACACTCAAATGCAAAAAAATTGCGATTATCAAGTTATTTATTTATTGATTTTTAATGCCTTCCCGAGAAGGGAACAAAAATATTATCACCCACAATTTGCCGAATGTGCCCCATTGTTATTTGGCGATACCAAAGAGAATAATGGGGCCCTAAAAGCTCCATTTTAAAGGACTGCGCTTGTTACCGGTTATTGGTCTGATATAGAGGCGTGAATTCTCGTGTCTTGGTAGCGTGATGGGAAGTAACTTTTAAGCCACTGTTGTTTCCGTTGTGATTTGGTTCTACTGCTATACTTGCGCTTACTTTAAAATGGTATAGACCTTATTCATAAATGGCACCTGTTTTATTATTCTTTTGATAATGTGCAAATTAGCCTACCAAGCCTTATTTTGGAGCAAGAATTCCTTTCAATTCACTGTATGGTATCGAGACTTGGTAGGCTAATTTGCACTTGGACAAAAGAATTATAAATTGACCGCCATTTATGAATAAGGTCTATTGCGTCCCTTCTTTAGAAGGAAAGAAACAAACAAAGAAACAAGCAAACAACAAAAAGAAAAAAAACAAAAACAAGAAAACGTACACACCCTACCCAAACGATAACTTTAATACTACTATAAATTGATACATTAATTTGAGTGGGGCCACACCATTGGAAGCCTTTTATGTTATGGTTGGCGGTATGTTCTAATAGTTTGATCAATAAAACTCATAAGTGACACGGAGAAAGGTCTTAGAACGGCACCGCCTCTTGCAATATTTAAATGTTTTCTAGGTCCTGGGTGGATGTATGGTGCAATTCATGTGATTCACACAGTTGGTGGAGAGGGCGAAAAGGGACCAACAGCAGTAACAACATAGCCTTCGAACACAGCCGCCCTTCGTCGCTTACCGCCACTCTGAATGACAAGAAGCGAGAAGGACTCCCTTCCCTCGGGGTGGCGGTGGGTGACGAAGGGCCGTGTATTCCCAGGCTAATAGGAACAAGGCTGATCAAATTTTCGTTCCTTTGGTTTGTCTTTGTATCGAGCTCGTCCCTTAGAACAAATCTCCCACAGAGATATAAAACACACACGAATAATAAGTGAATGGGGAAAATCAAGTTAAAAAAAAAACTAAAAGGATAAAAAACAACAACAACAAAACAAAAACTATTAGGGAGCCCATCCGCGACACTGGGATTTCCTGTAGATCGATGGTAACCGGTTCATCTTTCAGCGTGTGATTGATGCCGTATGGTTATGTTTTGTTTAACTTGTAGGTACCTGAATAACAACCAATTAAAGGAACTGCCCAGAGGTGTCTTTGATAAGAACACTAGGGTAGTGATTCTGTAAGTGCAAATTTTGTCCTGAATAACTGCTGACGTGATTAGTTTTGCCCGTTTAAGTAAGAATTTAAATCGTTTTGCATTTAGCTTCGCGTGGGACACATTCACAGTTTCACAAAGAAAGCTTCAGTCAGAGAAGCCTTGGTTTACTCTAATTCTTCTTCCGGCTATAGAGGTTCAAAATAAATCTCGTAGGAGTTGAACTCCTATGAAATTTAGAAATTAGAAAAAAAAATATGCCTATTGGTGGATAACTTCCGCTTGTCAAATAAACGAGAGACAGCATACTAAATGATGCCTATGGTTTGAAACATTCATAAAACGAATAAACAAAAAAAAAACAGAAACAGCAATTTTTTTTTCTGTTTTCCGAAACAGAAAAGAAAGCTTGCTTGCGAAAACAAAGGTGAAAACACTCAAATGCAAAAAAATTGCGATTATCAAGTTATTTATTTATTTATTTTTAATGGCTTCCCAACAAGGGAACAAAAATGTTATCACCCACAATTTGCCGAATGTGCCCCATTGTTATTTGGCGATACCAAAGAGAAAAATGGGGCCCTAAAAGCTCCAATTTAAAGGACTGCACTTGTTACCGGTTATTGGCCTGATATAGAGGCGTGAATTCTCGTGTCTTGGTAGCGTGATGGGAAGTAACTTTTAAGCCACTGTTGTTTCCGTTGTGATTTGGTTCTACTGCTATACTTGCGCTTACTTTAAAATGGTATTGCGTCCCTTCTTTAGAAGGAAAGAAACAAACAAAGAAACAAGCAAACAACAAAAAAAAAAAAAACAAAAACAAGAAAACGTACACACCCTACCCAAACGATAACTTTAATACTACTATAAATTGATACATTAATTTGAGTGGGCCCACACCATTGGAAGCCTTTTATGTTATGATTGCCGGTACGTTCTAATAGTTTGATCAATAAAACTCATAAGTGACACGGAGAAAGGTCTTAGAACGGCACCGCCTCTTGCAATATTTAAACGTTTTCTAGGTCCTGGGTGGATGTAAGGTGCAATTCATGTGATTCACACAGTTTGCGGACAAGGCGAAAAGCGACCAACAGCAGTAACAACATAGCCTTTGAACACAGCCGCCCTTCGTCGCTTACCGCCACTCTGAATGACAAGAAGCGAGAAGGACTCCCGTTCCTCGGGGTGGCGGTGGGCAACGAAGGGCCGTGTATTCCCAGGCTAATAGGAACAAGGCTGATCAAATTTTCGTTCCTTTGGTTTGTCTTTGTATCGAGCTCGTCCCTTAGAACTAATTTCCCACAGAGATATAACACACACAAGAATAATAAGTGAATGGGGAAAATCAAATTAAAAAACAAAAACTAAAAGGATACAAAACAACAACAACAACAAAACAACAAATATTAGGGAGCCCATCCGCGACACTGGGATTTCCTGTAGATTGATGGTAACCGGTTCATCGTGCAGCGTGCGATTGATGGCGTATGGTTATGTTTTGTTTAACTTGTAAGTACCTGAATAACAACCAATTAAAGGAACTGCCCAGAGGTGTCTTTGATAAGAACACTAGGCTAGAGTCTCTGTAAGTGCAAATTTTGTCCTGAATAGCTGCTGACGTCATTAGTTTTGCCCGTTTAAGTAAAAAGCTAAATCGTTTTGCATTTAGCTTCGTGTGGGATACATTCATAGATTCACAAAGAAAGCTTCAGTCAGAGAAGCCTTGGTTTATTCTAACTCTTCTTCCGGCTATAGAGGTTCAAAATAAATTTCGTAGGAGTTGAACTCCTATGAAATTTAGAAATTAGAAAAAAAGATATGCATATTGGTGGATAACTTCCGCTTGTCAAATAAACGAGAGACAGCATACTGAATGATGCCTATGGTTTGAAACATTCATAAAACGAATAAACAAAAAAAAAAAAAACAGAAACAGCAATTTTTTTTTCTGTTTTGCGAAACAGAAAAGAAAGCTTGCTTGCAAAAACAAAGGTGAAAACACTCAAATGCAAAAAAATTGCGATTATCAAGTTATTTATTTATTTATTTTTAATGCCTTCCCGACAAGGGAACAAAAATGTTATCACCCACAATTTGCCAAATGTGCCCCATTGTTATTTCGCGATACCAAAGAGAAAAATGGGGCCCTAAAAGCTCCATTTTAAAGGACTGCGCTTGTTACCGGTTATTGGTCTGATATAGAGGCGTGAATTCTCGTGTCTTGGTAGCGTGATGGGAAGTAACTTTTAAGCCACTGTTGTTTCCGTTGTGATTTGGTTCTACTGCTATACTTGCACTTACTTTAAAATGGTATTGCGTCCCTTCTTTAGAAGGAAAGAAACAAACAAAGAAACAAGCAAACGACAAAAAAAACAACAACAAGAAAAACAAGAAAACATACACACCCTACCCAAACGATAACTTTAAAACTACTATAAATTGATACATTAATTTGAGTGGTGCCACACCATTGGAAGCGTTTTATGTTATGATTGCCGGTATGTTCTAATAGTTTGATCAATAAAACTCATAAGTGACACGGAGAAAGGTCTTAGAACGGCACCGCCTCTTGCAATATTGAAACGTTCTCTAGGTCCTGGGTGGATGTAAGGTGCAATTCATATGATTCACAGAGTTGGCGAACAGGGCGAAAAGCGACCAACAGCAGTAACAACATAGCCTTCGAACACAGCCGCCCTTCGTCGCTTACCGCCACTCCGAATGACAAGAAGCGAGAAGGACTCCCGTCCCTCGGGGTTGCGGTGGGCGACGAAGGGCCGTGTATTCCCAGGCTAATAGGAACAAGGCTGATCAAATTTTCGTTCCTTTGGTTTGTCTTTGTATCGAGCTCGTCCCTTAGAACGAATCTCCCACAGAGATATAAAACACAAGAATAATAAGTGAATGGGGAAAATCAAATTAAAAAACAAAAACTAAAAGGATAAAAACAACAACAACAAAACAACAAATATTAGGGAGCCCATCCGTGACACTGGGATTTCCTGTAGATCGATGGTAGCCGGTTCATCTTTCAGCGTGTGATTGATGCCGTATGGTTATGTTTTGTTTAACTTGTAGGTACCTGAATAACAACCAATTAAAGGAACTGCCCAGAGGTGTCTTTGATAAGAACACTGGGCTACGGATGCTGTAAGTGCAAATTTTGTCGTGAATAACTGCTGACGTGATTAGTTTTGCCCGTTTAAGTAAAAAGCTAAATCGTTTTGCATTTAGCTTTGCGTGGGATGCATTCACAGTTTCACAAAGAAAGCTTCAGTCAGAGAAGCCTTGGTTTATTCTAATTCTTCTTTTGGCTATAGAGGTTCAAAACAAATTTGGTAGGAGTTGAACTCCCATGAAATTAAGAAATTAGAAAAGAAAATATGCATATTGGTGGATAACTTCCGCTTGTGAAATAAACGAGAGACAGCATACTGAATGATGCCTATGGTTTGAAACATTCATAAAACGAATAAACAAAAAAAAAACAGAAACAGCAATTTGTTTTCTGTTTTGCGAAACAGAAAAGAAAGCTTGCTTGCGAAAAACAAAGGTGAAAACACTCAAATGCAAAAAAATTGCGGTTATCAAGTTATTTATTTATTTATTTTTAATGCCTTCCCAACAAGGGAACAAAAATGTTATCACCCACAATTTGCCGAATGTGCCCCATTGTTATTTGGCGATACCAAAGAGAAAAATGGGGCCCTAAAAGCTTTATTTTAAAGGACTGCGCTTGTTACCGGTTATTGGTCTGATATAGAGGCGTGAATTCTCGTGTCTTGGTAGCGTGATGGGAAGTAACTTTTAAGCCACTGTTGTTTCCGTTGTGATTTGGTTCTACTGCTATACTTGCGCTTACTTTAAAATGGTATTGCGTCCCTTCTTTAGAAGGAAAGAAAAAAGGAAAGAAACAAACAAAGAAACAAGCAAACAAAAAAAACCAAAAAAAACTAGAAAACGTACACACCCTACCCAAACGATAACTTTAATACTACTATAAGTTGATACATTAATTTGAATGGGCCCACACCATTGGAAGCGTTTTATGTTATGATTGCCGGTATGTTCTAATAGTTTGATCAATAAAACTCATAAGTGACACGGAGAAAGGTCTTAGAACGGCACCGCCTCTTGCAATATTTAAACGTTTTCTAGGTCCTGGGTGGATGTAAGGTGCAATTCATGTGATTCACACAGTTGGCGGACAGGGCGAAAAGCGACCAACAGCAGTAACAACATAGCCTTCGAACACAGCCGCCCTTCGTCGCTTACCGCCACTCCGAATGACAAGAAGCAAGAAGGACTCCCGTCCCTCGGGGTGGCGGTGGGCGACGAAGGGCCGTGTATTCCCAGGCTAATAGGAACAAGGCTGATCAAATTTTCGTTCCTTTGGTTTGTCTTTGTATCGAGCTCGTCCCTTAGAACGAATCTCCCACAGAGATATAAAACACACAAGAATAATAAGTGAATGGGGAAAATCAAATTAAAAAACAAAAACTAAAAGGATAAAAAACAACAACAACAAAACAACAAATATTAGGGAGCCCATCCGCGACACTGGGATTTCCTGTAGATCGATGGTAACCGGTTCATCTTTCAGCGTGTGATTGATGCCGTATGGTTATGTTTTGTTTAACTTGTAGGTGCCTGAATAACAACCAATTAAAGGAACTGCCCAGAGGTGTCTTTGATAAGAACACTGGGCTATGGATTCTGTAAGTGCAAATTTTGTCCTGAATAACTGCTGACGTGATTAGTTTTGCCCGTTTAAGTAAGAAGCTAAATCGTTTATCATTTAGCTTCACGTGGGATACATTCACAGTTTCACAAAGAAAGCTTCAGTCAGAGAAGCCTTGGTTTATTCTAATTCTTCTTCCGGCTATAGAGGTTCAAAATAAACTTAGTAGGAGTTGAACTCCTATGAAATTTAGAAATTAGAAAAGAAAATATGCATATTGGTGGATAACTTCCTCTTGTCAAGTAAACGAGAGACAGCATACTGAATGATGCCTATGGTTTGAAACATTCATAAAACGAATAAACAAAAAAAAAACAGAAACAGCAATTTTTTTTTCTGTTTTGCGAAACAGAAAAGAAAGCTTGCTTGCGAAAACAAAGGTGAAAACACTGAAATCAGTCAGAGAAGCCTTGGATTATTCTAATTCTTCTTCTGGCTTCAGAGGTTCAAAATAAATTTCGTAGGAGTTGAACTCCTATGAAATTTACCAATTAGAAAAAAAATATGCATATTGGTAGATAACTTCCGCTTGTCAAATAAACGAGAGACCGCATACTGAACGATGCCTACGGTTTGAAACATTCATAAAACGAATAAACAAAAAATCAAAAACAGAAACAGCAACTTTTTTTTCTGTTTTGCGAAGCAGGAAAGAAAGCTTCTGAATGGATACTGTGAGTTATAGTTTTACAATGGTTAAAAGGTTAGTTGAGAAAAAGGTTGGTCGAGAAAAAAACAATGTGGACGATGGACAGAGCTTATTCGCTATAACAAAGCAATATAACAAAAGGTAAGCAATGAAAAGTTTAGTGCACAGGTACTTGAGGGTAATTGAAGGATGAGCTCAGCTTGAGACGACTTCCCCAAGCGGAAAACGTCTGGTCGGCAATTCGATCAGACGTTTTGCGCCTGGGGAAAGGGGACAGGCAGAGTTGGATGGAATCGGTGTTGAAGGCTACATTCTAATTTTAGAGCTATTTGGTCTGGGATGCCTTAACAAGACTTGACGCAATTGGATCATCATCCGGTCCATGGCGGGAATATGGTTAGGGCTAGCATAATGTTTACCGGGTGCAGCCGGTGGCTTCGAGAGAATGGCCCACACCAGTTACGGGGCTGAACATGAAAAGGTTTCGTCCGCCGTGTGATTAAATTATAAAAACAAGAAAACGGCAGTTACGCGATTTAAGAAATATAAGAAATGAGATCCATAAATCAGCAAGGTGCACACAGTGATATCAAAATGCACAAAACATAAAAACCCAAGCAAAAAAGACCCGATGAATTTCAAATCACACCAGCACAGCACTTCTTACGTGAGGACCATGACAATGGCTTTAACATTTGATAAAAAGACTGCTGAATAACCACACAGTCAAACATTCAAATGATTTGCATATGCATAGGAACCTTAATGATGAAGATGTACTTATGTCAAAGAGTCTTCTTCCAGCCAGGGGCAAGGCCTTTGTTTGTAGCCAAACGCTTCGTCCACTTGTTTACTATGTCAGGTCACAGTGCAAAATCACAAAGGAAAGCATATTTTTCCTCGCTATGACCACGCAAATGACGATTTAAATCACGCGTAACCTTGTAATATTACTTCGGAGCTAAAGATCGCCAAAAACGCATCTTTAGCACAATCCAAGCGGTACATTGTTATCTGTTTAGAACAGAAAAAAAAATAGAACTCCTGGTTAAAAAAAAACAATAATTTATATCACGTGACACAAGTATGTTGTAATTTTAAACACCAAAAACGAGAAATTATAGCGTTTTAAATGAGTTGTTAACTTGCCGTAGTGTTGAGTAACTTCAGAACGGCAAAAAATGAAAAAGCACTACATATATCACCGCAAACTAGAGATTCTAGCCATTATATACAGGCTAAAACCAAAGATATAAGTTAAAAGCTTGCCAAGTTATGACGGAAGCGAGTTGAATAGAGGCCTAAATTTTGCCCATTAGGTAATGAAGAATATCTGCGTAGATTCCAGCGGAAATCTTACGTTTGATTGGAGAAAATGTTACAAAACTGAGATAGCATAAATGATCCCTACGGTTTCAAACATTCATAACACGACAAACCATTTTTTTTTGTTTTATATTTTACGAAACAGAAGGGAAAAAAAAACACTGAACGTATATTGTAATAATTTTACATTTATGTGAAGCTATGATCCTCGCAGTTATAGCTTCACTCGATTTCATATCCGCAATTCAATATATGATTCATTTCATATATCATTTCGTTCGTTAATTTTACATTCGTTGAAAGGTTAATTGATGCCTTAAGAAGTATCAATAGTGAGAACTAAAAAAAAAAAACCACAACGGGCA
>BLFK01001121.1:653296-663296 GCA_014634185.1 Astreopora myriophthalma
CACCACAACGGGCAGGACTTCTTCGCTATAATAAAGGTATGTAATAAAAGTTAAGCAATAACAAGTCCAGCGCACAGCTCCCCGAGGCTAATTAAAGGATGCACTCAGCTTGAAACGATTCCCCAAGCGCCAAACATTTGGTCGGCAACTAGACAGGGAGAGGCGGAGGGTATCGGCGATGAAGGCTAGATTCTCATTTTTGAGCTATTCGGTTTGGGATTCCCCAGCAAGACTTCACGCGATTGGATCGGCAACTAGACAGGGAAAGACGCTCTGGTCCATGGCAGGAATATGGTTGGGGCTGTGGCCTTCGATGACCACTAAATTAGCAGGACCACAAATCGAACGCACAAGGTCTGACAAGATCAAATGTTCTTGATCTTCAAAAACCAAGTGCTTTATTGGTAGCTGATAGCGAATCACTTTGTATAGCCGAAAATGTCTATAACAGGTCTAGGAATACGATCCTCAAAGCGGTGATTTGACGTGACATGGTTCGAGCTAAAAGGCAAAGAGCGAAATCTTATGTAATACACTACCTGCTTACGACAGCGATAGAAAATTCTGATAGGTGAAATCGACAACTTACTTTGGTCCAGCCCCTTGAAACAATGCGTAGATAGCTTGGCGTAGAAATGTAGCGATAGTGGTTTGCTGGCGATTAAGGCATTGTCTTAAAGCTGACAACTACTGAGTGCCCAGACCAGAAGGTGAAAATAGAGCGCCCCTCACCTAACTTAAGCTTAAGGTTACTTCCCACCTTCGCGGGTGCCCTTCGGAAAAAAAATCGTACGCGCCCCAGTTTAAATAAAATCCTAACAAACTATATATCATAAGAAAGCTTAATAAATGCACTTTACGAAAAAAATACAATTTTAGCGATATTTTCTTTCAGGAAGTGTCAGGATCTCGTAAGGCGTGAAACGACCGAGGGTTCTTCTATTGAATTTATCGGCTATCTGATTGATCAGTACGAGCAAAATGACTGCACAGTCTTATTCACAAGGCATCAATCAACAAAAGTGTGTCAGGCTTTTTCGATATTCTGATTGGTTGTCTAGATATCTGCATCTAAAGTTGAAGTAGCTCACATTTTTAGCTACTTCAACTTTAGATGCAGATATCTAGACAACCAATCAGAATATCGAAAAAGCCTGACACACTTTTGTTGATTGATGCCTTGTGAATAAGACTGTGCAGTCATTTTGCTCGTACTGATCAATCAGATAGCCGATAAATTCAATAGAAGAACCCTCGGTCGTTTCACGCCTTACGAGATCCTGACACTTCCTGAAAGAAAATATCGCTAAAATTGTATTTTTTTCGTAAAGTGCATTTATTAAGCTTTCTTATGATATATAGTTTGTTAGGATTTTATTTAAACTGGGGCGCGTACGATTTTTTTTCCGAAGGGCACCCGCGAAGGTGGGAAGTAACCTTAAGCCGATTGCACAATCTCACGGCCACAACCCCTATTACCGGGAGTCTGCTATTACATAAAATAACTATTAATTAACAATGTAACGGTAAACGTTATACGAGCAAGCGTGAAAAAATGGCGTTTCGAACCAACAGGAGAAAGCGCAATGTTGAGGTGATGCAACAGATTCGACTAAAGAGAATGACCCAGACCAGTTGCGGAGCTCATCATCAACAGGTTTCGTCTGTCCGCTATATGAGTGAGTTATAAAGATAGACATAGACACGAAAGCGGCAGTTACTCGATTTAAGAAATATAAGCTAAATAAATAAGATAACTGGCAGAGTCATAAGCTTAAGCATTTGAAATATTCCTCAGCCTGTCATATTGTAATCAAGATCTTTTCTACTGCAAACTAAATTCTAAAATTTCGCGAAACGAATGAAATGCGTCAAATCATTTAAATTTTTAACGCTGGAAAATAACGCCAAAGGGCACCGGAATCTTATAAAATACGGTGCATAAAATATCATTTTAGGTTAGAGTCCATTTGTATGCCTAGGTTTTGGCTCATTTAGTTGGAGTTAGTTCTTTATCCAGTAAGGACACGTGGGAGTTCACAACTTTATTAAGCATCTCTTTGCTGTTGAGAAAGAGTTTCGTGTTGTCAATGTAGCTTTGTGCAGAACCCAGTATTTGGGCATCGCAGGAAGATCGCTGAAAAGCTCCCTTACAATGGAGCCCGCTGCTGACCAGTAATTGGTCTGAGATGGAGGCGTGGATTCTCTGGACTTGGTAACGGTAACTCTTAAGTCACTGTTGTTTCGGATTGCACTTAACATGTTATTGCGTGGGCTCCCTTATTTATACTAGACGGGTCATTACATGGTCCCATCGGTTCGTTGTTAAGATGAGATTAAGTTTAAACGTTGTCCAACCCGTCTGAAATTTATTTCGTCAGCCTTGTTTCTCGCATTAATAATAGAGGCTTAACAGGCCTGAGATGGCCTATACCTTTTTGAAATGCTAGTATATAGAGAGGAAGGAAATGTAAGTCACCCTCCTCCTCTCTTAATTTCCTCTGTAATTTTGAAAGGTCCCCATGCCAAATGAAAATAAAAACAAACCAAAAACAAAGGAAAAGTGACTGCGCGGGAAAGGCTAAAATGGGCTTCAAACAGAAATGAATCAGGTCCTTTTAACACCAACATAGAAACAAAGAAACGAAAAGCTACACCTTAAGCAAAATTCTCTGTGATGCTGCCAGAGCACAGTGGGTCGAGCGTAATGGGAATAATGATTCTGTTCCTAACACACACGCTTCACTTACAGCAATGAAACGACGATAGGCCAACGATATTAATTCTGGTTTATTGTGCGGTAGTAGGCCGTTACACCTATTAAATACACTCATCCAAGAAACACTACAATCATCAATTATTGACAATGTATTCAACCAAGTGATAACTCATAAGATGCCAGAAAAATAGGAAACTGATTGAGTGCGTATCCCTGAAAAAATACTCGGAGGCCAGGAAAAACCTGGCAAAAAAAAAAAGAAAACAACAACAACAACAATATAAGTAGGGGGAAAAAAACTGGTAACCTGAGTAAGAACCCGCATGCTCGAGACTCCGACCCTTCCTGCGAGGCCAATAAGAGAAGAAATGGGCAATAAAGACCTGTGTAACGACCTAGAACTGTCTCGCATACTAAGAACTTATTATTTACACAAAGACCTCTACACGCATACATAACTGCATGCACATTTGCATGCCTGAATTCCTGCGATGACATTAAATACATCTCATTACAAATCGCCATCACAATAGCGAACAGAAATTAATTCTCTTCTAATGCTACACAACCGCATAATTTTTCTTTGACCATAAATAACATTGGTACGCTGGCAGAAATGGGAAAATCATGAAGACAAAGGTGAAGACATGTACTTATTAGGGACCTTACGCAACAACGACAACGGCGGCCACGACGACCTCATTCCAAAGGAATTAAACTAATATGAACGGGGCCGGAAAGCTTAGAAGTAATATATCAAACACGAAGAAGAGTGTTTCATCAGATATCCAAACACCGAGAAGCGAGTTGAAAAACGAGGCCGAAGGCCGAGTTTTTTTAACCCAATTCGAGGTGTTTGGACAGAGGATGTAACACTCTTTTGAGTGTTTGATATTGCTTCTCAAAGGAATCAGTATTTTAAAAGAAATTTGAGTTAAAAAGTTCCAAAATTGTATGCTAATTAAGATCACATATCCAAACTTCCTTCACGGTAGTGATTTTTTTTGTTTGGGGCTTATGAATTATTAATGAGTTTGAAAAAGAAAATTAAAAATTCATCGTCGTATGCTCATGTCCTCCTCAGAAACCTCAATTTGGTCATTTCACGCTACCGCAGAGCTTTACCATCGAGGACGGCAACGACAACGAGAACTTCGCTTCAAAACAGAAATTGCTGTTAGGAATAGGAATTAATGTAATCAGTTCGCAATGGTATCAACTCTTTCAACACGCGAAACCTGTGTCTGTTGGCCGAAATGAAACTGGTATTAACGGTGTTCGTTCACTTGTTGAGGGCGATCTTCCTACGCTGTTTGGTAAGTTTCAATTTTTCCGTCAAGTTAGCAGACAAAAGTGTGTTTTGAGTTTCAGTCAGCCATTCGATGGCTGTTTAGCCCGAGGAAGCGTCTGATGGATAAACTTCCTGACATCTCGTCTCCTTTTGTTCGTAAACCGGGATTTGTACATTTCACCATTGTTATCTGTATCTAGAGATTAATAGCAAACCACCTATTATACAGCAAGGTTGGTTTAGGGACAAAAAGCCATATAAAGAGAAACGAAAGGCTCGTAAACACACGTGCAGAGCGTGCAGAGCGATCGTTTTTCTTTATCATCCTTATTTTTCCGTTGCATTGTCGTGGCCATGGACGTCATCGTTTCGTAAGCTTCCTAATAGAGAGCTTTAGCAAAGAGGACGGCAATGGCGACGTGTTACAAAAAGACAGGTTTAATTAGTAAAAATAATCGTTCTACACGCTCTGCACGTGCGTTTTACATTCTGGTACATATCTTTGCCGTGGTTTAGGCGGCTGTGGGAGAACGTCAGCAAATGACGTGGAATTTTTCGATTTCTCTCCAACCTTGAATGCCGTTTATACCAGCTTCATTGCTGGATAGCAGACACACATTTCCAGTGAGTTGAAATAATCGCGGAGTGATTACAATGACGCGAATTCCTATTTTAAAGCGACGTTCTCGTTGCCATTGCTGTGCTCATTGCTTAAGGTCCCTACGACTGAGTGGGAGGGCCGGACGGAAAAACACTTGGCTCGAGGCCAATGGTTTACGTAGCCAGCACTCAGAGGATGAAGTTTGGACAAAAAAGCTACAAATTTTCACGGGAAATATCCTTATCTGACTGCATGTGCTGTACCAAACCACTGCGATTCCACATATCCAATTTACTTGTTGATTGACCAACTAAACTCATTATTGACGACTTAACTGGCCCGACCCGGAACGGTTCTTACCAAGGAAATTTAAATACTAAAAGGGTAAGGCGATGGTAGCATGAAATAAGCTAGGAAAGAACACGGGAACACGCTCGTCCCGTTCCATTTTGAGCGAGGAAAATTGTCCTGTTCCTTTTACCCGAAAATTCTTCCCGGTTTTTCCGTACAAAAGGGTAGCGCTCATTATTTCCGTTTTAAAACCGTTCAACCGCGGTAAGTCCACAAAAGGTCTTGGAAACGGAAAACTCGTAAAATGGTAAGGGAATTTCCCGAATTCCGTTATCAACCGAAAAAGTGGACTACTTCTGGAGGTTGTCCACAAATTCGGAAAAGATTTTCGGAAAAATTGCCTTTCCATTTGACCTTAAACCGAAATTTCCGGATTTTCTGACTAAATGGTAAGCACCCCATTTTCACCTCAATGGATCGCACCACAGATGACTGTGCGAATTCAACTACCCAATTAGGGAGGAGAATTCCGAATTTCGACTGGGGAAGTAATGAAATTAACGGTAATTCTCGGTCGGGCCAGACCGAAGGTGGACCACTTTGACCGGTAAATTTAATAATAGTAATAATAATAATAAAAATAATAATAATAATAACACTTTATTTAACGAGGGTAACATCAATTACTGATGACTCAGTAGTTTACATAATGGTCCTTCCTAAGCTAATCTAAAACAACAATCTAAAACTAGAATGATTGTTAATAAATTAAATAATACGTATAGTTAACATTAAAACGTTCATGAACAGAGTTTCCAGTATTATTTTCCTTTGGAGGTCTCTTAAAACACGCTTCTAAGAGAGCGTATCTCTGAGATGATTCAGTTCCATTCCACAGACGAGTGGCACAGGACTGGAATGTTCTCAGGCCTGAATTTTTTCACTTAAGCGTAATAAGATCATGTCTTCTTGAAGTTCTCATATTGTAATTATGCCTAGTCTTAACATAATTAACATAGGAGGAAAGATATTCCGGACCATGGCCTTTACAAATCTTGTAAAGAAGGGATACTTTTCTTGCGCGAATGATATCATCGATTGGAAGCCAACCTAATTTAGTAAATAGCATTACTGAATTGTCCTGAAAGTTTCTACTTGGACCAAACCGATCCATTCAGTTTTTGACCGATAATTCCGCAAAATTTGGCTGAACGGATTGCGCCTCGGTTCACTTAAGTGGAAACTACCTTCCCATTCGGAAAACAAAATTTTAACCGGAAATTTTGACTGCAAAATGCATCACGCCCCTGATCTCCTCTCGGACCTCCCCTCGGACCTTCTCTCGGACTCAGTCAAACTGAAATGATCCTCACACTTTCTGGACAATTTAAGCAATTGTCTCATATGCACTTGAAAAATTCAAGTTGCCCCAACGGGATTCGAACCCACCACCTCTGCGATGCCGGTGCAGTGCTCTTACCCACTGAGCTATGAAGCCACACAGTTGAGAGCAGGTCAATTTGTTGGGCTCATCCATGTTTTCTAACCCGCACTTCATAATCATTTCTTTCAAAAAAAAAAAAAGAAAAATAAACTAAAAGGAGATCGTCTATTACATACCCTTGGTCAATGGTGCACTTAGATGATTCGCATTTAAGTTTGAAAATCAAACAGTTAATTTTGCCCCTCATTACTTCCACATAACTGGTTTCCCAGTGTGGTAGAAATGTAAATGTTACTAAAAGTTGAAATGATTCTCCAAGAGTTTTCGTTGTCTCCGATTTATGAAAAGTCACTGGAAACACGGGAATTTGGTTGTATCTGAAACGACTTCAGTGCTCAAGGTGAATTGACTACCGTTCTCCGAAAATTGAAAGCTGGCGTTTCTAGCGTTACCCCTTCGTCAGGGCAAATCAGAGTGTTAACTCTTTGTCAGAAGGACAAACGCTCGAAAGGACAGCTTTAGAATCTTCTTACGGTGGTCAAATCACTTTTATCAACTTGTTTGATTCAACCAAATACCCGTGATTCACCCGCTGACCGACTCAGCACAGCAGTTGCTCAGTTTAGAAACTTTATGCCAAAGGAAACGTGATGGGAAGGTTTCAGGCTAGGAAGCGCTTTTGTCTTTAAGGTACATGTGTAATTGTGGCACCCGAAAGAGCTCCAAAAAGTGTCTGGCCCTTTTGAGAAACACAGACCTGGTTTGATTCCAGGCGGTCCATGGCAGCGCATATCTGCAGTTCTTCGTTTTACTATATCTACAGTATTCCTCACATTAGCTTACCTTTCACAACAGTCAACTGAGACTCTCATCCGAGAATTCATCACAAGCTGCCTAGACTACTTCAACAATAAATAAACTGTGACGGGTAGAGAATGCTTGCGCTGCAAGTGATTAATTGTAAAAGAAAAACAATTTTGCCACACCACGCTGCTCGTTTTTAAATTAAATTGGTTAACAATTCGATTCAGTTTCCCAAGAGGTACGGGAAACGGCTCGATAGGTTCCCCACGAGCGAAACGGTGAACTTCAATATTCGGCTAGGACAGCACGTTTAATCTACAAATGCTCCCAAATGGCAATAACTACGGTAAAATTAATGTCCAAAATCCGAAAATCTGGCACGCGCAAAAGATCACGCACATAATGGTGCTCACGAATTTACAAATTCAAAATGTGTCTGAGCGCACGTGCTCTTATTACACGTCCCGAAGCAAGTCCCGCCACTGTCTTCATAACATACAGAATTGAGTTCAAAGAACTTTTATGTTGCGAAGGGTTTTAAGGCCTTTTTCAGTGTTGCACTTTTTAAGAGCCTTTCATGCCCTTGAAGCTTTTTTGACGTTTTGACAGACTGAACTTTGATCGGCGTGTGGCATGCGCCATTCTAGAGCAAACTTTGGGCCAATCATGAGATAGGGTGGCACAAGCTTGAATTGTTTAGCCTTTCTCTTGGCTTTTGGGGTTTTTCTCTTCGGGATACAAAGTTTGTAGTTTAGATTTTGCTGTGACGTTCTTGGTGTTTGCAGTTGCCTGATACACAGAATTTCCGACTCAACAAATTACCTTTAAGATTCGCGAGTTTCTAGTTCTTTCCTATTTGTCATTTAGTATTTCTCTTAGGCCTCTACCGAAATATAGTCTTAGGAACTCCCATAATAACCTGCTACTTGGTTATCTGCGTTTTATTTCTAAGGCCACCCTCGCTGGCCCCCCTCTGATCCTTTAAGGTGCTCAGCACCGAAACTTTCAATGCACACCATTGGCCAGTGTCGGCATACCACAGCTTTAGTTTTCTATCATAATTACCGGCTTATCATAGTCTTAGTTTATTTAGTTTATATTTTTTTTCCATTTTTTATTTAGTTTATATTTTTTCCATTTTATTTATTTATTTTTTAATAATGTAATTGTTATCTTTTACCTTTTTCAATTTGCTGTTTCAACATTTTTAATAGTGAACATTTTTAACATTTTCACCATCACCGTCATCATCATTACTATTGTTGTCATAAAAATTACTCGAGACCGAACATCGAAGTAGATTGTCAAGGCATGGCCCGAAAAAGACCTCAGCGACTAGCTCACCATTCTCCATTTGGGACTGAAACACTTGCTTGGGCGTATTTTGAATCTATTCTCCACGCTTCAGGAGAGCACAGAAGGATGTCCCCAGGTGCCCCAGAAGGGCTCCCATACTACTACAGTACACTCATGTTATGTGGATGAGCTTAAATTTTGCACAGCCCACTATGGTAGAATTTTATATATTTTACATACTAATCGCCGGAGCGAACTGCAAAGTAGCAAAACAACTTTGAGGTGGAATGAAGTTAACATTTCGGAGTTCTTCGAAGCAGGGTAAGTGCTAACCTGGAATAAATACTAAGACAACCTACAGGTTTTAATCGGACTTAACCCGGGGTTAACGCTAACCTTGCTTCGAATAACACGGCCATGCCATGCCTTATTTCTGAAGATGCCATTCGCGCATTGTACATTCTGATGTTTTATACGTTCTGACATTTATGCATTCTGACGTTTTGTCCATGGCTAGAGCTATTGGCTAATACCGCCAATTGAGCATATTTCCCCGGTTCCCTAATTTCTCCACCTAGTTAACGACACCAAGGAGGAGGCACTTTCAAATAAAATTCTGACCGGACAGACGGCGTAGATAACAAATTAGGCGAAAGAGAGATCCTTAACACACACCTTTGACTGTGCATTCTTTGATTTGCAAAAATCACGTGGTTATTGGTAAGGCCTGTCTCCTGGAAAGCTTCAGGCCTACCTTTTGCGTATTGACTAATTCCTAGCTCGGTTTTCGGCCTGTTATTCTCCGGCTGAGTAAGCAAATATCAATCCAATTTATCTCATTTCATACAATTTCAAACCTCCCCAAGAGTTCTTATACAAAATGTCCTACTGGTCAGTGGCCTCGACAATGTTAAATCACTCAACGGGATAATGCAGCTATTAATAGTGGTGACGGTGTGATATAGCCGTGACAAAGGTGATATGCCAGTTGTTTGGCAACGGTCGAAGGGACAACCAAAAACGAAAACTGGTGTCGTGGGCTCAATTGGTAAGCAGGTCATTACGGAGGTTGTTATCTCGATTCCTGCCTTGCAATATGATTTCTTTTTTAGTTGTCCCGTCGCCCGTTGCCAAGCAACTAGCATATCATCTTTCTCAGGTGTACATTATACTATCACCACCATCAATAGTTGCAAGATTACATTGGGTCATACTACCGAACAGTTATTTCAAGTTCATAGAGGAAAAATAAAATTACAACACATTTTGTTGTTGTTGTTGTTGTTGTGGTAGCACTATTAAGATGCAATAGTTTGTTTTGTAGCCTCATTTTTCATTTCTTTGACTGCTGGTAGCGATGGATTCCCACTGAGCAGTTCTAAGAGACACCTCGTACACTGTCTGGGGTTCACCTGGAATGAGAATGCTCCCTGAATATACAAAGTAAACGTCTTTGTTTTTGTTGCATAATCTTTGAGACAAGTATTGAGTTATCAAAGATTTAAAATCATACTTTAAGGGTTCATGGACGCGTCAACATGAAGTACAAATACT
>BLFK01001121.1:668296-682526 GCA_014634185.1 Astreopora myriophthalma
TGTTTTAAGCTTTATCTTTGAAGAAAGTGCTTTTTGTGAATTGCCCTGTCTTGCTGTGTTTATATGCTCGCTTTTACTCTGGGCTTGTCGTTTTTCTCAACATGAACTTATTATGTATGTGGTTTGCCACGAGTGAACGTGTTTTTGATGGCAGCAGTTCAGCCGGTTTTTAAAGAAAATGTTCGTCCAGATTCGAGGGTTGTTTCGAAATAACACCTCCTGCTTCGTCATTATGTAGTGAATGGCTCTGTCAGTACCTATGTCAAATACGTAAAATAAGCCCGAAATCGGGTTTCAGACATTAGAAATGATGACTAGAAGACATGCTTGAAGTTTGGAAGCCACTTTGTTATTATTCATATCTACATTATTTATGCCGAGATCGCTACCTCGATTCACGACTACCGCTTCAAACCTGTCACTTGCAGGGCCTGGGCTACCTGTGGGTTTAAGGTGGATCGACTGTTAGCTTTGCTGGCAGTACGTTGATAGTCTCGCAAATAAACCTTCAGTCGGATAAACCTTGATTTATTTCTCAAGTTGTACAAATTGTTTTGAAATTTATTCAGGAATAAGAACAAATACGTATTAGCGGATAACTTCCTTCTGTCAAATGAACTGAGATAATATCCAGTTGATCTCTACGGTTTCAAAAATTCATAACACGATAAAATATTGTGGTTTGGGGGTAACTTTGCTGCACAGAAAAGAAAAACAAACTGAACGGTTATGGCAATAGATTAAAAGGCCAGTTGATGCATTAAGAAGAAGAATAAAAAGAAAACCATATTGTCCATATTGTCAATGGGAAGGCGTGGTGAACAAACAAATAGAAGTAGAGGGGAGAAAATCCAGTTGCATCATTCCTAACCGCCCACCGGTTGGCTCAGTTGGTAGAGCACGGGACTAGAGTGCGGGAGTTCGTGGGTTTGAGCCTAGGCCGGACCACTTCCTTTCACATTCATGCGTGGGTTGGGTGGGTGGGTGAGATCACATATGCACCGATAGCGGCTGCCAGAGGCTCCTTTACTGGCTGACGTCCGATGTGAGAAGGAATTGTAAACCGCCATGAACCGTATGGGATATGTGCGGTAAATAAATCCATTACCATTACCATGATTCCTGATACAGTCATAGGCATATGCGATTTTGTTAAACGAATCCTTCCAATTACGTTTCTTACTCTCCACTTTCCCATTTCCTTGCCTGGGGATGATACTGTGATTTTCGAAGATGTGTAACTCCACTCAACTTCTGCAATTGGGCAAAGAGTTTATTTTCAAACACCTGTCCTTGACCATGCAGTATTTTTCCTGGAAAATCAAATCGGAGAACAAAGTCATTGTACAGATGGTCAGCTGCTGTTGCGGATTTGTTCTTTGCTGGGTATGCATGTGGAAGCCTTGTAAACTGATCGATGTTGATTAGGATGTACTCATAAATTACAGAACTTTGCTCTAGATGCAAGAAATTGATGGACACTCATTCAAATAATGACAAGGTGGTGATGCTACTGAGACAGGCGTGAGTAGGTAAAGTAGGTTGCCTTAATTTCTTTCAGACATAAACACACTTTAGTCACAAAATGAGCAATGTCATTCTCCATGTTAGTCCAATAAAATTGCCCACAGGGCAACTGTATCACTCGTGGTGCTGCTAATTGTCCCATTTCTTGTCCGGGTTCTTTGAAACCACTAGGTTGAAAGTTCCAAGGAATTGTACTAACTGCAAGAACTGTGCACGTCTCCTGTAGAGAAGCCATCTTTGTCTTGGTAAAGCCTTTGCCGCTGTCGTAACAAAACTGGTGTGGCAGGTGGTTCCCTCCTGCTCTGGCTCTTAAGGTTACAGCTATCTTCCCCCTTAAAAGTCAGAACTCTTCCAATAACTGGATCTTTTTCTTGAGCATTCAACAGTTTGGTCTTGCTGATGGTATCAATGGTTGGCGCGAAGAACGCTTCATCAAGATTCAAAGGACTGTCGTGCTGATTCACTGCAGATACCCAAATTGCATCTCCTGAATTGTTCGCTCTAATTCCCGCACAACCTGCTTCTAGCAGGTAACTGGAGGCGGACGGAGGCCAGCGCAAACGACCCTTGCTGCGCTTTAATTGTCGGTGAGTTGAAAATTTTCACCTTCTTGTGCTTCGGCTGATAAGCATGAAAAATAAATGATTTTTCTCATGTTATGGAATGCGCACACTGTTGAATTTCGGTACCTAGAAAGTGACGGAATTACGGCGGGTGTTACCACATTCATTAGATAGTTTGATAACACACAGGACTATTTGCCATTCAGGTAGATAAGGGGTTTCTTTGCAGTTCGAGGTCACTTGCCGGCGACGGCAAATCTCGTTTGCAGTACCGTAAATTATGTCGAACGTCACTGGCGAAAAGGTTTCTGCCTTAGACCTACTGGCCAAGAAGGTGATTTGTCTGGTGAGGGGGCGGTTAATCTTATTTCTCTCCTCCTCCATTCAAAACTAGATAAGATTAAGAAATTGGAAACTGAAGCGACAGCAGTTTAAGGGGAACAAGTTGTATGAATTTAATTCAAGTTTGCTGGATATCATAACCTCAGCATCGTCCCATTTACTGAAGGGTGACATCATAGTAAATAAAGAACTAGACAAGGCTACAAAAGATACAAAACTGACCTAACTTCTTTGAGTGGCTGGTTGCACGCTGGTTTGGAACTTTTCCCTCGTAATTATTTTCCAGGAGGTTGGTCATGAAGGTTGATTACTTAGTAAGCCTTACTTTCAATAGATTTTGTCTATGTTCCGTAAGAGCTGTGTTATTGGAAAGATGGCGTATGGAATGTTTCCTCGGTAACGCGATCTCAAAGTGGGCTCTTTTAACGGTTGTAGTGGACTTTATTATGTTAAGGCTCTTCGGCCTTCAAGTGACATCTTATTATTGGATTCCACAAACGAGTTGTTGAATTCCAAACTGGAGAATTGCGTATAGAGCTTATTGAAATCGGTGTCCATACGAATGAGGTTTGAAGTGCGAGGAGAGAGGGCCCATCCTGCTGAGAGGCCATCAATAGCCCACCTGAATATAGTTCGCGTTGCATACGCTATTAGCCCCCTTCTGACTTTCTCTGGCCTCCTTAGGTTCCAAGCAGGTCGAAGGCATCTACTTAGGCCAGGGTACTCTCTTTTCTGCTGTTATCTCGTTGCGTCATTGTTAATGTTAGTGTCGTAGCGTTGCCTTTGATACCCTATTGACTCAACTTCCGATTGCTGCAAAAGGATAAATGCCTGGCGCCCCAAATCTAAAAGTGCACAAGTGTCTACGTATGTCCTTGCTCCCCACGCCCCTACTTTTACAGGCATAGAGGTAGACTTGCTACCGAAACATCGGCCCGAGTGATGACACGGGATGGATTTCCAACGTTCAGGTTGTAGCGGCGGCGACCATCACTGTTTTTAGGGGTTGTCTGTGTGTGTGTGTGTGTGTGTGTGTTATTTTGCCTCAGTGCTTTTCCTTTTACAGTTTTGATTTCCTATAGAAAGGCCTGGAAGCGAATATGGAGGCGTTCAGACCACGGGAGCTTGTCGCAATTTTCTCTAAACGATTTTTTAATTAAGTTTACGAAGACAGATAAAACAGGAGCCGCTTAGCCAGCCAATTTAGTAATATTACGTTTTAACACAAACTATTACAAGTTCCTTCCTTTGTTCACAGGCAGTGCTAAGGTAACAATTTCTCCTTGTTTAAGGAATTAAGTGCAATTAATGAAATTATTAAAGTTTGTTTCTTGTCACTTTTCGGCACTGTTTTACTTGTGAATATTTGTAACTTCATTTCTTGTTTTAAGTGAACATTGTAAATAACCTTTAGTCATCGCTTGCTGTAAGAATTTTAGTTCATTGCTTGTTTGTTGTAATGGCGGAATTTTCTCGTCTGTCCGTATTGTAATCTTTTTGTAGTTGTGTCCTTTTCAGTTCTCACGGTTTTGTTGCAAAGTTAAAATTGTAAAATAAACATCAAAAGGTTGGTGTCAAAATCCGTTCTAGCTGCAACTCGTTCAGGAATTTGATGCAGAAAAGTTCGATGCTTCGCGTCACATCTTTAGACTTAGCAGAAACTCACCCTTGGGCAGGAAATGGCAAGACGGCTTGGAACCAAACAGTTATAACCTTGTCTCGTACAAGTTCGTGTCTTTAATTAGGGAACGGTCTTTGCTCTGAAATCCCTCCACTGTGATAGTCAAGGCTTGCTCGAGGAGTATACGCCTGGTGTGAACGACGAGGTTGTCCTCCTCATGGATCTCCTAGTCCCTTGCAGCTAGTGAGGAGGACAGAAAATGACTCCAACGCCGTACCAACCTCAGCTCTGACGGACGGACCAATAATTGCATGCTCAACAAAGGCAGAGGCGATTCTGCGCGGCTGACCATAACGTCTTGCAAGAAAATATCAAGCATCCAAGTAGCCCCACTCTGGGTCCATTCCATGGTAACTTTTCATCAGTTATCGTACATCGCCAGAACCGATGTATATTGCACGAGGTAATACAATCTGGCACGTGGGCTCGCGGCCTTGGCTTTGTTCACGTTTTCAAAGGCATGTATAAAGTTACAGTATTCAGTAGGGTCACCGGCAAATGCTGGCACTTCGGGTCGAGGCAGGGTTAAAGCTTAGGTGTGGAGCTTCTATTGGATTAGTAACTGTTGTAATTGCTGATTCTGATGTTGCTGCTGCATCATCATCAGTCACGATTCTGCTCCTGCTGCTTGCGTTGGTATTCGATCAGCAGGCTCCCGCCTGCTGATGGAACCTCTCCCGAGAGGAGATCCGAACCTCTCCCAATTTAGTACTAACCTCAGATCCTGACCGGTGGTTCTCATACTGACTGATGTGACGTTTCTGATTCTCGCTCTGTGTGCCTCTTTCAGTTCATTTTTTAGTACTGACGCTTTCGCTCAGCGAATGGGAACTTGTAGGTCACCCGTTGCTTGAGGAGCACCTGTTTCAGTCACCGCCCTCGTACACAGCGGTTGACGGGAAAGATATCCTTTATACTACGCGTAGCAAACCCGATTTCAGCCTCAACCAAAGTGTGCTCTCTTCCACCTCGACCTTTGCAATCTTGGTTCTCAATCTCAATTCTTCCTTTTTCCTTTGTAACCGCACTTCTTCCTATTGAATATCCTGCTGTCTTTTATTTATGGAGGCTTCTGCAGTCAGAGAGGCTCTTTTTCCCAGCCGCTGCGATCCTTGATTAACTAATTGAGCTTCGCTTTGAAAATAGGAGGTTGCCTCTGAGGCTGCTAAGGGATCCCGGCCTCGACAGCGAGTAAAAATGACTCTTCACTACCCCATTAATGAGCCAGTACCCAGGCCCTTCACACACTCCCTTCCCCCACCCCCAATAAAAACAACAACAACAATAACAACACTTGTTACAAAATTACTCCCGTGGAGATGTTGCCACTTTTAGTGCAATTTTGAAGAAACGCAGGTAAAAGAAGTCTGCTATCCAAAAAGAGAAAGCCTTTCGCTAAACATTAAATCAGGTTCTTAAAAAAACAACGTTGAGGAGGCTCGCGTGACCGCAGCCATAATTTCATACTTCCAAACATATGCACTGAGCGTTTTAAGAACGCTTTTATAAATAGATGTATTTTTCAGTTTATTTTATTCTTTTAGCTTTTTAGGAAAAAGGGGGTATGTCTGCCTGGGTTCATTATTATTTTTATGTAGGTATAGTTTTCCTTTCTAAATTTTTAACATCAGTGTAATACGTTTTGCTGCTTGCAGTGATTTTGAAAATAAAGACTTTCATCGTCCTTAGTACGGTTTAACTAAGATGAGTTAGTTATAGAGGGAGTTAGAGGTTTAAGGCAGTTTGGATAAATACACGTATATACTGTAAAAAAGGAGTATTTATGTGTTTCACAGAAAAGAGGAAAGCTTTTCAAACGAATGCAAAAAACGCACTATAAAAACACTAAATAAATGCAATGTTTTAACTTTTATACAATGACAGCACGTGCCCTACTATGAAAGAGACACTGTAGGATAAAGTAATCGTTACGTTATGAGGAAACTGAATCAGTAACTTTGTCGAGTTCTTTTGCACGGGCAGATATAAAAATGTCACTTACCCTCTCTTTTCTAAGGTTCATTCTCTTCTTCATTTTAATCTCGTCAGTAATTTTTCCCGAGGCACCTCTGCGGATATGTTCATGGTGCTTTTTGGCTGTTTCTGCAAAGAAACGAGGAATTTGTTAGTCCAAGTAGGCGTCATTTTTTGCAAGTTTACAATAGTGATTGAACTTTCCACACTTGTTGTATGTTGCACCGTTACCTACTTTCAACAACAGCTCTGGAAAATCCTCGCCTCGGCTGGCGACAAAGCTCATCTACAATAAGTTGAGTCACTTTTTTATTGTGAAGACTGCTGACCCTTAAGTAGTGAAAAATGTGTTAGATTATCTGCATTAAAGTAGCCGGCGTGGCAAGCGTTTCCGTACGAAACAAAATATTTACAATTGTTCTTTCGGGGAGACGATCGAGGAAACCTATTTTTCTTACCCCTTCCCCTTTTTTGATTTTATTTTTCATTTTCATTCCATTTCCAGTAGCGCTTGTTGCATACCTTAAAGCTATTGAATGAGCTGGAAATTCAGATAGCGTGATCAAGTTATGATGCCTGAGGGAAGATTAGAACACGCCAATGATAGGATTGCTTTCTAACTGTGCTGGTTATTTAGTTGGCATTTTTAAAATCACTGATCAAAGAACAAAAACACTGGACCAAATGACATTAAATTAACCGACAACTCGCAAGAGTCGATTAGTTGGCGAGAACACTCAACAGTTGATGCCGGTAGCCGGTAGCCGAAAACGTACGAGAGTTGATTACTAGCCGAGAACGTCATCGTGTCTTGGGCATCCTTCTCGTTTTTTACGACGGTGTGGCTTTTATACGTTCGATGGGCATCAGGGGTCGGGCGCACCAGTCCACGTACCAGTCCCCGTGCATCGGCACGTACTCGAAGCGGGTCGCATAGGTGGCCAGGCACCGGTCCGTCAACGGTGGGGCCACGTCCGTCACCACGTCATCTAACGTCTGCATCTTGATCAGAAAAGGAGCCAAGGGGTCCGACGGCATGCCGCACACGGTCGTGCGCAATTCAATCAACGTCTTAGCGTAGGTGGTGTACGCCCAACGGGCCATGTCCACTTTAAAGGCAAATTTCTTGAAATCCGTCAACCTTTTGACAGCCGTGCCCAAGGCCGCCAGGCAAGCCACCAACAGACTGTCGTCCAACACAGGCCCGACAATCAACCTGGCCGCCACGATCAAGAGCGCCAACCCGTTCCACGCGGCATGCACCCGTCGCATGTGCGTGAAGGTGCGACGATGACACCACCATTGCCGGTGGTAGAAGGCAAACAAGGAATCCAGCCGTTGCAAGGCGTCGGGCGTCCAGCCTTCCAAATGGGTCGGCGTCAACGTCAACAGCGACACGGGCGTCTTGGTCATTTTTACGAGTTCGGCGTGGACAGGCGCGACGAGGTCCGTCGCACCACCGGCGGTCCGCCGTCTTTTAAACGGTGGTGATGGTGTTGGTGTGCGTCACCCCGGCGATGGTCCGACCTCGAGCCCGTTGCCGTTGATCTTCGGCCAACAGATCCAATTGCCGTCGCAATTCTTCTTGGTTCAAACGCCGTGACGTACGGTCGTCGTCGTCGTCACCTCCACCACCGCCACCCCCGCCATCCCCGTCGCCCCCGCCACCGCCTCCATCCCCGCCGCATCGTCGGGGACGCCCTCTCGGGGTGCGGCTGCTGCTGCTGCTACTGCTCCCGCCGGACGAGGGTGAGGGGGCTGGCAGGGGTCGGGCTCGAGGTCGTTTGTGCCCCACGGACGACCGGGCATTGATGCGAGCGATCCGGGCGGCTTGCGTGTCCGAGGAGCTGGAGCCCACGCCCACCGTGGCGGCGGCCGTCTGGTGAGGCGACGGCATGCGCCCGGCCACGATCGGGGTGCCCAACGTCAAAGGGGACGGCGTCAACACGGACGTGAACAATTCGTCCAACGTGGTGGGTTGACGGAGCGACGCGTAGGCCAGATTCACGTCGGGTTGGGGGGTGGCCAGGCGTCGTTCGGTGGCCGCTCGGTTGCGTTCGGTGGCCGCTCGGTCGCGTTCGGTGGCGTGGACCGTGCGCCCGGTGGCGGCGCCCACGCCCACGGGATACCGCGTGGCCATGGTGTCTCTAATCCACTCGACGAGTGAACGTCCGCGTCCACCCTTCGTCCTTTAATACGTTCGCAAAGATGCGGTACTGATCGTCGGATGCCGGATGCAAATCCAAGAGGAGGTAGCCGTAAGGGCAATGCATCTTGCATTCGTAGACGGCCATCACGTCCCGCCAATGCGTGGGAAACGCTTGCATCGACAGATTCCGCACGCCCAATCGATCCCGCGGGTGCTTGAACGCCACCACGTAATGGGCGTTGCGCGAAATGGCCTTGGCGTACTTGCCGGGCGGAAACATGTCTTGACACAGGTACACCACCGTGATGCCGCGATGGTGCGAGTCTTTGGTGAAGAGATCCAACACGCGCTTGTCGTTGCCTCCTTCGGCCATCAGGTCGTCCAACACCAACACGCTGTGCTGTCCGGAGGGAAACCAAGCCGTCAAGTTGGACGGATCCGGCACCCCCTCGTGCAGGTGCATGCCGGACGCTTTCGTCTTGCCAGGCCCCGTAACAATAATGCACGGTCCGAGGGGGCACGGCGAAATGCTCGGTCGCCTGCGCCAACAGACACGTCACGAACACCATCTTGCCGCACCCCGACGTACCCACCACCAAGACGCTGCTGGGCGAATGCAACATGTCTCCCACATGGAGGCCCCTGCACGTTTGGACGTTTATATGGGTTCGAGTGACCCTTTCTTTCAGATCGGGGCTGCGGCGGACCTCCATGCGAGGGGAACCTGGCCCATGCTCCTTTTCTTTTTGAAAAAAGACCTCCACCCAGCCGGAGTCGAACCGACAACCTCGAGATGTACAGTCCCGCGCTCTGCCATTGAGCCATGGGCGGGTGCACTGGTTCGACCAGGGAAAAAAAAAGACACACACGCTTTTTCATTCCTTTTTCAACGTTTTATTTACAATGCGTTACCCTGGGACCACGCATTCAAATCTAAACGGGTGCAGTCGGTGCCTTGACGTCGGATCTGACGTCTCAACCACCGGCCCACCCGATGGTCGTTCTGCACCAGGTCCTGGGGATTGAACGAGTCAACAAAGTCGTCCAACGTGTGACCTCGACACTTGCTGGCCAAGTACATCAAGGCGTAATGTCCGCAACTCTGGCTGGTGATGGTCTGCAGACTCTGTCGATTCGTGTCCACCCATCGCCAATGGCACACGATCCACTGCATCAAGGGGCGGCAGTCGTACGTCACCAACGGCAACCCGTAACTGTCCATCACTTCGCATCGGTTGTCTTCGGTCCACAGGGCGATCCAATGCGTGCCCGGCCGGTCGTGCGGGTCCGTGTTGACGATGTACCCGAGCGGTCTGTCTCGTTCGGGCAGCGTCGGCAACGTGTCACTGGCAAACACCCCGGCAAACGACCGCGCCAAGAGGGGATCGCTGCGGGCCAAAAAGTCCAACTGCCGATTGGTGGTGGCCACGAATTCCACCTCGGTACGATGCATCTCTCGGTGTTCACACGGGCTTTATACCCGGTACACGTTGTACAGCACGGCCCCTTTGGGGTTGATCTCCAACACGTTCTCGAATTCGGCGTACAACACCACGTTGATGACGTGGGCCTTGGCCGCCCCCAGACGGAAGAGGACGCGCACGTCGCCGTCTTGACGCGGGTTCAGCATGCCCCGGTCCGCCGACCTGCTGGGCACGTTGTTCCACATGAACAAGGTGCACCCCGCCGTGCCACCCCACTGCTCGGGGGCGATCATGCTGGATCGGCTCTTCATCAAGGCTTCGCTGGCTTGCAAGAAGCGATGGTACCCGTCCAGATCTTTGTACGTGTCGCCCATGTTCATTTCCAAGGTCTGGTAAGGGTACTCTTCGCCCCGCACGATCTGCTTGATGGTGGTCAACCCGAATTTCTGGAAGGTGAAGGGATGGTAGGCCACGTTGCCGTTGTAGGCGTTGGTGTGCAACAAGCCCACGATCAACCGGTCGGGGATCCGGCCTTGGAACAGGTTGCCCTCGTCGAAATCCAGTTGGTTCTGCGGATGTGAAAACACCCGGATCTCGCTGCCCACCACCGTGTACTTGGCCACCTGCCGTTTCCGCGGATCGTGTGGGGCCCGTTCCAATTCCCGGTACAACGTGTCTGACAACCGCAACTGGCAGATGTGGAAGGTCAGTTTGACGTCGTCTTCTTGCAAACGGCCGTTCAAGGCCACCCTGTTCAAGAAGAAGGCGGGGGCATTGAAGTAAAACCGGATCTTGAGTTCCACGTTGGGCACCAAGGGTTTGCCCAGGTGGAAGATCTCCGAATGCGGCACGAATTGCAACGTGACCGTGTGCCCCCCTTGGTACCGTTTCTGAGCTGCTTTGGATTCCAACACAGCCGCTTTCTGGCTCTCTCTCAAGGCCGTGTAGTCGGCGTGCGGGGCCTCATCATTCAACTTGTTGGCCGTCAAGGGGGTGGGAAAATCCAAGGCGTTGAAGGCTTTCAGGCCGTGACGGTAGCTCTTGAACCAGCCTTGCAGTTGCAAGATGGTGTCCCCTTCATCGTTGGTGTAATTGAGCAAGGTTTCCAAGTAGGCCTTGTAGGCGTACGTGTCCGTCTGAGGACTGATCAAGGTGCTGTTGGCGTGCACCGTCACTTGCTTGAGCAACGTGTGGGCCAGGTTGGGCGTCGGAAACAAGTTGTCAGCGTCGGCCAGGTTGCCGTCATTGCTCTTCTTCAAACGGAGTTGCATCCGAAAGTAACTGCGACTCAGATCCACGTACTCGGGCTAGGCGGCCATCACGAATTCCACCGGATTGATGCCCGTGGTCACCGGCGACAGTTCCACCATGCGGTACGCCACCACCGACGTGTCCGTGCTCGGCACCTCGAACAATTGAAAGTCATCGGCGTACGCGGGCTGCGAGGCCCCGTGCAAAGGCTGGGCCATCATCGTTGTCGTCGTCGTCGTCGGCGTCTCACCCCGCCGCCTCGTTGAGGAATGGCCGACGTTAACGGCGCATGCTTCTTTTATGCAGTCGGGCCGCCAGTTCGAAGGCCAGCAGGACGGGGGCTCCGCTCCAAATGCGTCCTCCAGTCTGCCTCGACAAATCGCGTTCGCCCACCAGCGTTCTCGGTCGAGATCGCACGGGTCGCATCGTTTTTCAATCGAACAGATCTGCCACGCGTCGTCGTTTCTTGGCCGTGCCACTCGCCAGTCCCTACGCTTTTCGTTTCACGGCTTTCTTCGCTCGACCCACCAGTCCTTGCGCTTTCCATTTCACTGCCTGCTGGGCTTGTCTTTTAAGCGTTCGGGTGGCCAATCGGACCACGCTGCGGGGTCTGCCCAAAGCGTCCAACCCCGATTTCAACAACGTCTTGACCCCCGACAACAAGATGCCCCCCAGACCGCGTCCGGTGTGAGCGGGCGTGTACCACGTCAGACTGCCTCCTCGCATGCTTGGGTCTCGTGCTCGGCTCGGCTTTCTCTCTCTTTTTTATAGGTCGCTCCGTTTGAAGTGCAAGGTGACGACCGTCACGCCTCGTCCCACGGCCGCCGGCCGCCCGTCGCCGTCGGTCAGGGGCACGTCCACCACGTCGAAGAAGAGTTGACGCACCGGCACGTACTGCATGTGGTGGGGTTCGAAGTGCGTCCGGCCTCGACCCGTGCTCTGCACGTCCACGTCGCACAAGACGTCGGTCGACCGCGTCCCCACCCGACGACTCTGACTCACGTTGCTGTGCACGTACCACGTCCGCCGGGACGTCTGACGAGGTCGTCGGCGACGTTCGAAGAGCGTCTCGAACCACCCGTCATTCAACCCGCTCAGTTCCCACGAGTATTGTTGATACAGGATCGTGCTGTTGCCGACGATCTCCCAGGCCGGCACAGTTTGCCCGGCCCAATCTTTCTCCAGGGTCACGGGATTGACGGTCGGCCGCAGGGTCAAGCGGGGTCCGGGCACGCGACCCTGGGCGCCTGGATCTGGCCTGGACCCGGCCTGGACCCGGCCCTGGCTAGTACCCTCCCCTCAGACACAGAGAGTGAGAGTGGGGAAACGATCCTCGTGTCAGACACGGAGCCCGACACACCCAACCTCAGTGCTAACGATGCAGACGATGAGCTCTCCACGGACGACGGCACGTATGGGTTCGTCATGCCCGACACGCCCCCTTACACAGACGAGGACGAAGAGGACCCATAAGAAAAAAATGTAAATAGTGTTGTTTTTTAAAAAAAAATCCAGGGACGGGGACTCGGTCAGAGTCCCCCCACGTTCCCGCGTGTAAATTAAGTTTATTTTTTTTATTAAAAACTCGTTTTTATTCATTTGGAGCGTGACTTCTGGTTTTTTTCGCGACGTCATTTCCGGTCTCGAGCGTGATGACGTCATCCCCCGACCTTCCTGATTCAAAATGGCGGTGTTTTGAAATGGACCAATCAGAAGCCTTCTTTCCTTTTTTGAATTTCCCGCCCTATGCCAATTTATGCAAATTTCCAACCGTCAAAACTGAGGCGAACGTGACCACATGACTACTAACAATAACGATGATAACAACAACAACAACTTGGTGTGACTGAAAAATGGGAAAGTGGGCGACAGAGTGCTCCACTGAAACTTAAAAGTCAGCCCCATGTACTCCCGGATGTTTGTTAGTTAAAGAAAGCCTACCACCAGGGTGGTACATATACCGGTATGGAGGAGGGAGTTGGGCCTCCTCACAGGGCCGACTGTAACCATTCCTGGGTAGAGAGGAGGGAGTTGGGCCTCCACTAACCTAGATGGAAGGTGCAGAAACCGATATAGAGGAGGAGGGAGCTGGAGCTCCCCTTAGGGTCGGCTGTGACCAATCGTGGGCCTCCCTGGGCCACCAGGAGTACAGAATCTCGAGTCTGTGGGGGCAAAAGTGTGACGAGAGGAGCACTTCATCCCCAATCCTGGCTTTATTGAAAAACGAAACTGTCTTCAGAGTAGAAGTACAAGATAGAGGCAACCAAAATTAACTAAAATAGATTTCATAGCCTTACAGCAGGTTGAAACGCGAAACCGGAAGAGACAACAGTGCGTTGACATAGAAAGTGATTATGACCATAGGTAGGATGTAGACTTTGTAACAAGAATATTTTCTTGTACTATACATCTATCTGTCTATCTATGTATTGTTACCGGTAGTTGACAACGAGCCACTAAATGTTTGAGAAGTCCTATGTCCAGTGATAAAATAAGATAAGAGCTATAGAAAATCTATTGGGTGGGATGGGAGGGGAAATAAAAGGAAACTAAGGGCGCTTTCCTTTTGTCAGAACTGGCTGGCCAGACCAGTCAGTTTGCAAAGAAAATGCAATAGTTTGAAGGAACAGTTGCACAGTAATCTCTCATATTCTTTTGGAGGAGTACATATCATGCTCGAAGAGTGTTATTTTGAACGCGTTGCAGAGTTAGCCCTTCCAACTGCCCGGTCTGGCCAGTCAGTTCTGTCAAATGGAAAGCGCCCTAAGATAGTGTGGTCTGCTCGAAGAAAACAGAATGCACAAAGTATATGAAATGCGAGCTAAGAAACAGGAAGAGTGCCATCTGATTGGTCAAAAGAACGATAAAGAATCCCTAGGGCTCAGCTTCACGTGAGGTGGTTTTAAATAACCGTTTAATTCTAAATAACCGTTTTATTCGAGTCAAAAGCGAGTCATGTGTCCCAAAACAAAAAATATCAAAAACCACTTCATGTAGGGCACTTGACGTATCCTTCACATCATTCTCCCCCTTCTCGATGGGCCAGTGGCTCATCGAACCCATAACATTTATACTTAATGTTCTCGGAGTTCCTTAGTATGGTTCAAAGTGCTCTCAATGTTTCTAAATGCTCATAACGTCAGTGTTCTCAGTGTTCATCTTGTCTCCTGGCTGCTGCGTCCTCTGCGACACATTCTAACGGACAAATCCTGGCAATTGGTCTGATCAAGGCATTACGACCCACTTGCACTTTCACTGCTCGAACATGCCTGTCCTTTCCAGGGTAAACCTCCTGAACTCTACCCAGGGGCCAATGTCC
>BLFK01001121.1:687523-690023 GCA_014634185.1 Astreopora myriophthalma
TCGCAGGAATCCCCGAAAATCAACGCGTAAATTCGATCTTTAATCCCGCTTGCAAACATGACAGTTTCAAAGTACGGTATGACTACATGAACCACTAGCCTCAGATTGCTCAAGCCATAAGGGCAACAGAGATTATAGGAATGTAAGGCCCGGGTCACACTGCAATATTGGCTGTAAAGTGCGACCCTACGTTTTACAAACTTTCCAATTTTGGGCGGATTGACAAAATCTTGCAAAAATTCAGACGAAGTGCTGCCTCGCAGGCGACCACATTTGGGCAAATTATTTGATGATTCTTTTTGTCAGTTATTGGCGTATGAAAATGAAATTTCGTTAAATGCTACCCACGCTAGAATTTGAAACTTAGGCTCAAGCAGGATGCGAGCAGGAAACAGTTAACGACACTGCATAGACAAGAAATTTTCTAAGCCTCTTGCCTGGTCAAAGTTCACTTCCAATTTCACCTGGTCCGGCTCCAAAATAATTCCCGGCATCTATTTTCTGGAGCAAAAGACCTCCTCTTTTGTCCCCTCTGTCCTCCTTTAAAGACAAGCCCGAGGGCCTACTAAACCCGTTTACCTGTAAATGCAATGACACACCATGGCCTAGGAAGACCCCGAAATAAGACATCCGTCCAAGACATCCAGACCATTCCAACTGGTAAACATTATAAATCTTGTTTAAATCATGTAAATCTGGAAAATGCAGGGGCTTCATTTGATTTCAATTCAGTTCCACCAGAAGACGGGTCTGATTGTCGCTCTACAGTAATAATTTTAGTGACTGAAAGGTTGAAATGCTCATGCGTTATTAATGTTTGACAAATATATTTGACTATGACGTATTGTATCTCTTAACGAACTAAAGTTTATGTTCTTAATAGATACATGATGCGGACAAAGCTTAAGACAGTCAACCTTCAGTCTTTTGACAGCAGCAATCTCACATCTGTCATGTAAGTGTTAATTATGATGCTGATATGCCTGCGGACTAACATAAAAACGAGGTTTGAATATCATATTTTTCATTTATGCCTGTTTCCTGGACATTTGTTCACTCAAAATGTAAATGATATCCTATGCACCACATGTTCATTACTTCTCAGAGCCCTTTCAATAAAGAAATCGATAATAATAATCATCATCATCTCTTGATCAATAACGACTTTTTTAAAAATGTGTATGAAAAAGACATACTTTTTTTAAAAAACATACTTTTTAAAAAAAACAAATTTGTTTTAAAAAACATAAGCAAGTGAATATAAAAGTTAAGAGCCGACGTTTCGACGTCATCGTGACACCATTCTCAAGACATTGTGAATAAATTAATGCGACGATCTGATTTTTATGGTTTCTAAAAATTAGCATAATAAGGACTCAAGTTCTTCAATTGCATACCTTTGCGTGAATCGAGTCTGTTTGCATGTTTAGATATGGTTTAAATTATAAAAAGCATCTCCTAAATTATGCAATTAAATTTGTTTGAGCATTTAGCAAGCACGTGAAAATGTTCTGAAAAACAAGAGGTACTTTCGAATTATGTTCGCTTAAGTAATGTTTACAGATCGACGAAGATTTTTGTTTGTGTCCATCAAAGCGTTCGCGGAGGTGGCCGCGAGTGTCGCCGACATATCCTGCACGCATTGTCGGTTGACAGTGGCTGGCTCGGCTTCTCGACCTTTAACGTCTGACGAACGCGGGTTGGATCGAGGTCTTGATTTCTGAGCTGAGGTCTGTGAGACGTTTCTTCACTACGTTAGCAAAGGCCTGATTTTTAAATAGTATGATAATTTGGATGGTGGGTGTAGTCATTTCGGTTGATGGAGTGTGCTGCTGGTCTCATACTTTGGAATCTATCAATTGCTTGACCGCCAAATTGAGTAAGTGCCTTGGGTACTTGAACTTTAAGAATACGGCCTCAAGACGATCGCATTCTTGTGGGAAGTACGACCAGTCAGAAGATATGCGGTAAATTCTACCTTACATGGTGGTAATCAGACAGCGCTTGCACCGATTATCAACGTGGCTCTGATAGTGGAGTAAAAGGCGTGTATAAGTTGGTTTTATGTAGAGGAAGCGTTGTTTTCCACCTTCATAGTAAACTTTGCTGACGGGTGGCAGTGTTTTAGAGTGTTGGGAAAAATTTCCGCTGATGTTGTACCAGGCATGATGGTGAAGGTGTCATCCACATATCGTCGATAATTAGCTGGATAATAAGAGGGCACACATAAACACATAAACACATTGGCAAGCAAAGGTCCAAGTGGAGATCCCATGGCAACACCATCTGTTTACTCACAGAGATTACTACTGAATTGAAGGAGTTGGTTCTTAGTGGCCGCATTGAGTAGTTCAATTAGTTCGTCTCTGGGCAGGTTCAGTTCATGGGTCTTATTAAAACAATCATCATTGATTGCCTTGTCAGCCAGAATCTGGATAGTCTCATCCAATGGTGCATTGGTAAGCAAAGAGGTGACATCGCAGGATACTAGGATATCACC
>BLFK01001121.1:698525-708525 GCA_014634185.1 Astreopora myriophthalma
GAGAGAAGTCCGAAAGATGTGGGGAGTAAGGACAAAGGTGATACCCATAGTGGTAGGGGCATTGGGAACAATACCACTGAGGTTAAAAGAAAATCTGAGGACCATAGGTGTAGACACATCCATTGAACTGATTCAGAGATCTGCACTGTTGGGATCGGCAAGGATTCTTAGGAAAGTGCTGGAGATGTAGGCAGGAGAGAAAAGTAAAATGAAGGACGCCTATTGGTTTCCCCAGACAACTGGTTGTTGCCCGGAACCAATGAAAACCAGATTTTATCTGTGATTGTTAGCAATAATAATAATAATAATAATAATAATAATAGTTTATTAAGAACCCTTTTGCAATATAAAAACTGAATTAACGAGCTAGGATTTACACGTGTAATACTAATAATAATAGAATTAACTACTAATAATTGCAGTGAAAATAGTAGAATCATCAATTAAGAGTACTAGCTAAAATATCTAAACGTAGAAAAGTTCTCGCTCTCTTCTTCCTAAAAGCTATAGTGTTCTTAAAAAGATAGTATTTTTGCGAGTTACGCCTTAGATTATACTTAGGCACATTCAAGAATGGGCTAGGTAACAGATGGTGTAAAGAATGGCCAGGAGACTTCATTTGAGTCATATATTTTTTACACAAGTAGTCTCTAATTCACCTAACTGTAAGGCATGAGCATATGATTCAGCTTCAGGGTAGATTATGTAGAGTGCCCTTTTTTGGACTCGCCTATATCTTCAGGATGTTGGCTTGGCTCACCCCGGCTCTACGCAGTACTCTAAGCGAATACAACTTTTTACAAGCTTTCTTAGTAATATACTCGACATGACTGTTCCACTTAAGGTCTTTGTCCATAATAACCCCCAAGATCTTATAGGTGTTAACACACTCAATAATATTACCACCAATTATTATAGGGTTAATGAAGCTGTTGGCATTGTGTAAAAAATTTATATGCATTTCTTTACACTTAATTGGATTGAGTCTCATATTATGAGTCATGGCAAAATTATGAATGTCTGAAGCTACAATATTAAGTAAACTAGTAGAGTTCCTTGGAATTGTTTCGAGAGCACTGGTATCATCGACGTATTTGATGCGAAGCCGCCAATTAGACAGCAGTCTATTAGTCACCACCGTAAAGAGGATCACACCCAATTTGGTCCCTTGGGGCACTCCTCCTTTTAGTGTTGACCAATCTGACAGTATTCCTCCGATTCTAACTGCCTGCTTCCGGTTCGTCAAGAACGCCGCAATCCAAGCTAGGAGCGCTGGATGAACTTCCAGATTAGCGAGTTCCTGCATCAAAATCGAATGATCAATCAGATCAAACCCTTTGGTGAAATCGGCAAAGAAAATCCGAGCAGACGCCTCGCCACTATCAACCGCTTCGTAGATCGCTTGAAGCATACATAAAAGGGCATCGCTAGTAGAGTGGCCCTTGTGAGAGTACTGACGAGGGTTGATCTTGGCGTTCAACTGAGGTCGAGGTCTACTGGAGCTAAAGCCCTCCATAACCTTCGCTACTGTGCAGGTGAGTGATATAGGCCTTAGATCTTTCTCAATAGAACCAGGTGGAGACACTTTTGGGATAGGCGAAACAATACATGATTTCAGAAGAGAAGGTATATATCCCTCCCTTAAAGACTGGTTGTAGATGTCACAAACAGGAGGAGCTAACTCCAGAGCAAAGTCTTTCAGGAGCAGGTTAGGAATGTTGTCAGGACCAGCCGCCTTAGTTATTTGGAGGGATGACAATGAACAGTAGGCCTCATGCTCAGAAATGAAGAATTCATCAGGGACCTCATCAGGGACATATAGCGGGGGGGGGCTCCTTGACACAAAGGTGGAAAGTGGTCGGTAAGACCAACAAACTAGCTATTGATCTTATTTGTTAGCAAGTTGATATCCGTGTCGTTGCCAAGGAACTGATGGCACCACTCCTTCTTTGCATCCTGGCCTGCTAATTTTTTTTTTATTTCCCTCCACCATTTCGCAGGATTCACCTCTTCGACTTCAACGACTTTTTTCTGATAGTAGTTACATTTTGCCGTTTTTATCGTACCTTGTACTTTATTTCTCCAATGTCGCACTTATGTCCAGAAATGCACGCATTGGCGAAAATGGCAGAAATGGCGCTTAATCGCCAAAATTGCCAAACCGTAAACAAAAATTTAAATGAGATGGCAAAGGGGCCCTTTGGAAAGTGGCGATTTTGGTGAAAATGGCGGATTTGACGAAAATGGCGATTTTGGCGAAAATCGCCAGAGGGCTGGCGATATCCAGAATGTGGCAAAATATTCAAATTGGATGCCAAAAGTGGCCCCTTCAAAGTAGATAACTAAAGAAGTCTTTATAACTGTGAGGCAACAGTACTGAAAAAAAAGTTCAAATTACTTGCCTAATAAGAGGCCCCAATAACTGTGAGGCAACATTTATCAAATACAACTGAATCAAATATGTGACAAAACGGCTTTACCTAACTGTCAAACAACATTTATCAAATACAACTGAATCAAAAATATCTGACAACAACGAATGGAAGTCATTTCAGTTAAGGTTATGTACTTGTGCCATGTACTTCACAGGTTAAGTAAACATTTCCCTACTTTCGATGTCACTTGACTTACCAAAAGTAATGTCATGCGCTTAAATATCACAATAGCATCATTTCCTTTTGTGTGGTTCATTCCTTTCAAAGACTTACAAAATGGAGAGAGAGAGAGACAGTTCAAACCAACCAACACCAAATTTCATGACCCACAGGTAGTCCACTAATTACTCGAGGAGAGAACGACCAAGTCCTTGAAATCATAATAATTCCTTGCCATGGACACTCTAACTTTTGAGGTTCGATGTAGACCTTAATAATCCTCATTGGTTACAATTCTCGTCACAATGCTTCCATTAAATTGTGAGGCAGCCTTAAATCAAAAGGGACTGCGAAACGCATGGTTCCTGGGTAAAAGATGCTTTCACGATAACCAGTATGTGCCCTTCATTCTTTTTGGGTTCTCCACTATACACATTATCTTCTTCCATCGTTGTAAACTCTTCACTTTCCTCTCGCACTTACTTGTTTTCCTCTTTAGAGAAACTGTCCCCTAAAATTAAAAGTAATGTCCAGCAGTATACCTGCGCCATTTTGAAATGTGTGAATTCGCTTATTTCAATTTATGTAAATATCCGCGAAATGTCACTCGTGCCCAATACTTCACCGCATTTATTGAACATAAACATCGGATCAAAGTAATAACTTGTTTGTCTCTTTCATAAAACATATCCCATTCAAACTAATTCTGTATCTTTTCGTCAACTAAATATATAAAAAAGAAAGTGTACATGTTTGTCTCGTTCTTCAAAAATGTGTCCTATTATTGCTTTATGAGGTGGGGCCAGAAATTTAGAATGACATTAATCGTTTCTGCTTACACAGAGTAATTATCCAAAATCGACTATTTTAACATGGCCACCGCGCCGGTATAACAACTACTAAACCTTACGCGTTCATGTTCTGTGAAACCGCAATGGACCAGCTCATTTATATATACTTGCACGATTGACCGCCATTATAACAAACAGGATGGACATACAAGGCAATACGGACCATCTAATTATCTCAATGCATAGCCAAGAACCAACCTGGATTCCTCATAACATGTAATGTTGAACTGTCGCTATTCAAACAATGCCTACAAGCCTGGAAAATTAACGATACCTATCTTTGATTTTTTGGTAAGAAAGTTGCCATGAACATTACGAACTGATGAACATTTACTGATAATCGTATACAACTCGTTGGCCATTCGATTTGAATTGAGCAAGAAATTATTTAGCATTAAAAACAGATTAATGACACTTGAGTTACAGCAGCGTCGTCATTATCAGTATATTATTATACCACTGGAAACATTTTGATATTAATATCTGGTTAACTATTTGGTAATTAATAGCCATTTCAAAAGGGACCCTTTGCGATGTCATTTCAATTCGTCTTTACAAATTAGGTATTTCATCGACTAATTGCCATTTCTGCCAAAACACGTTTTGAGAATTTTTTTTATATGTGGTTGATGACACTATACAGAATTAGTGCACGCCATTTTCACCAAAATCTCCACCTTCGAAAGGACCCTTTGCCATCTCATTTGAATTGTTGTTTACAGTTTGGCGATTTTGGCGATTAAGCGCCATTTCTGCCATTTTCGCCAAACATGCCATTTTCGCCAAAATCGCCACTTTCCAAAGGGCCCCTTTGCCATCACATTTGAATGTTTGTTTACAGTTTGGCAATTTTGGCGATTAAGCGCGATTTCTGCCATTTTAGCCAATGGGTGCATTTCTGGACATATCTCCAATGTCGGTAAGCATCCGAGCCTTTTCCGTGACGAAAAAAGGCAGATTTAATAGCGCTTACCTATCCACAGTTTGATCTTATTAGTGATACGGACTGAAAAAATGCATGTGATTAGTGGGACTTAGACAAATTCAAGCCCCATATTCTCCTTGTGGTCGTATAAACATGTTGATGGTCCGTACGGTTTGTACAGACCGTAAAGTGGCGAGTCAGTCCGACTACGGACTGAAAAATGCATGTGATTAGTTGGACTTAGACATATTCAAGCCCTATATAAACCTTGTGGCCGGCCAAACATGTTGACGGTCCGTACAGCTTGTGCAGACCGTAAAGTGGCGAGTCGGTCCGAACACGGACTGAAAAATGAATGAAAACAATACCAAAACACAACCATAAAAAATAATTTGAGACTGTTTCAAAGTGTAACAGAGGCCGGGGAACTTTTTCTACACCAAACAGCAATCTTCAAATGACGAAATACAGTTACTTTCCTTGAATGCATCATACGGCAATCTGATATTCATCATCCTTTTGGACGCTATACTACAAAACCTAAGTACTCAGGACGCGATCATAGGACATGTAGAAGGCAAGACATCCTGATTTGTTTGTTACGCGGTAAAGGGTACGCACGTGTTTTCGAAATGGTTTGTTTATTAGAAAACTGACAATGCGATACTTTGTAATTTTGCATACCGATCAGGGCATGCGGTCAAAACGGACGATGGAAATCGGTGCATTCTCCTTTTTTTACCTACAGAAATGCAGTATAACTAGTTTCCGACTATCACGTAAGGAAATAAAGGAAACAGTTGCTGAGGACAAATTTGAAGAGTAATTAACTCGTTTCTCATAGGCACCACACTACAGGGGTATTCAGCACTTTCTGCTACAAATATACTGCCAAGCTGCGTTTAATTGTTCCTTGTTTCAGTTAAGCCTAGTGCTGGTAGATTTCCTGAAGATAAATTTTTGTACTAATTGTTATGATAGCAGCATGTAAAAGAATCGATAATTGTAAAGGAACAGTGTGTCTACTTGCACGCGAACTCAAATACAATGTGCAACATTAAAACGATTGCGTTTGGATTCACAGTGCAATTATTCTTTTAGCTGAATAGCGCTCGTTTTTAAAGAAGTCATTTCGCAAACGGACACTTCGCAAAGGGGCTGTTCGTAAACGTCTTGGTTGTATTTGACACTGGACATAAAAAAAAATGGAAAACCGTATTAAAATGTGTCACACCCGAACAGCTTCCTTCACGGTAAATTCTGATACCCACATTGACATTTTACGCATTTGCGAAAGGAGCGGTTTCCGTTAGCTCCACAAGTAATGAAATCGTGGACAAAATTGATGCGCGGCTCGGGGTTTATTGGAGGGTAAGAAATTCCAATAACACGCAAATTATAGTAGCCCGCAAACTGTTACTTGAGAGAAAACATTCGAAAAATGTTCCATTTATCTAAACAGAAAAAAATTGTTGGTAGTTCGATAGCCGGCGAAAGGTTTTTTCGAATAATATATGCGCATTCGCCGCGCCACGCTTGTACTTGAGAAATCAAAATGAAAGGCCGCGGAACTGTACTGTACTACATAGATTTCGCTTACTCCGTCAAAGGAACGCGAAAGAAAACTGCCTCACAACGGGATGAGCGAAAGAGGAGCAAGGCATACATGCATGTTTAGTGCATTTGTTTTCCCCTTGGTGTGGATTACCCGTGGATAAAAGGCCATTTGTCGTGAACGCTTTAAGAACGAGGCATCCATAGATGTTTTCCTTTGATGTGGGGTGCTCAGTTCAGTTGCTACAAGACCTAACTCGTTCGCAGGTTGTTCTTAGTTACGTTCTCGTACAATGAGTGACTTGTTCGCAACTGGATTGCACACTTCATTTCCTTGAAGGGCTAACTCGTTCTCAAGCTCTTTAAGAACGACATACGTGTTTAGTCCGTTTGTTTTGGTTGTTCGGACGTACGTTTCCTACAACGAGGGACTTGTTCGCATATGCTTTAAGAACGAGGCATACATAGATGTTTAGCCGGTTTCTTTTGCTTGATTTCCTCGTAAATGGACTCACTCCTTCGCGAACGCTTTCAGAAATATATTTGACGGACCATATACGGACCGACTTACCCATTGACGATCTGTCATCCGTACGGATTGTCAAAACTCTCACAGGCCACGTCCAGCACAGATATGCATATAATTAACGGACCGTATACGGACCGACTTATCTTTGACGGTCTCTACAATCCGTAAGGACCGTTTGACGGACTGTACCAGTTTGTGTATATTGGACATGAGTGCGAGGCAGGGGAGGGAGCTGAGACTGGTTTTGCTAAGACAGTGAAATGATCCGATGATCAAAGCTTTGGTAGGGTTCGGGTTTAAAAGAGTTTTTGGAGGTCTAAGTCCCTTCCGGTTGATGTAGTCCAAAGTGACGGATCGTAGTGCCGTGTTAGGTAGTTCTTTCATGTCGTCACTTGCAAGGTGGGGCTCGATATTACAGTATGCTTTTTCGAAGGTCGCCATGACATCGATAGGAGATACTTTCTGAGGAAATGCAAACTTCAAACCATGACAAAGGACCATTTTCTGGAAGAAGGATAGTTCGTACGAGGAGACGTTCATGATATGCCCATCCGAATATCCCTTTCTCTGTACAATAACGTTGCATTCTTGCGGGTATGGGTGTTGATAATCTCTCGTTGAAATTTCCAACGAAGGGTCGTAATTATTCGTAAGATGCTGATGTAACGCAGTAGGCAGCACATCTCTCGGATTTCGCGTAGATGGCGTTGTTCCCGCGTTTGAGGGCTGCACCCCGGGGAATGGGGGAAAGGAGGACTCGCATATGAAAGGGGCGGGGATGCTCGTTGGAAATTTTGAATTAAACCCCTAAAGGAGACCGATCTGGGCGTGGCCCAAGCTTTTCTTTGACCCCTAAAAGAGACCATGTTAAAAGTATCGTATTAGACTCTTGTAAAACAATGGACAAAGACATTTTGTTATAGTCTTCTTTAGGTATTGATGTTATAGAAAACTTTGATTGTATGAATCCAGTAAATAAAAAATATAAATACATATTAAATATATATTTTTATTTTTCTTCGCGTGCAACCCTAAACGAGACCTTCACGGCTAAATATAATGGCGTTTTGCCCAGAACACCCTAAGTGAGACCAAAATCCGAAATTTACACCCCTAAGCGACACGACGAGCGTCCCCGCCCCTTTCATATGCGAGCCCCAGCCTCCCCGGGCGCAGCACTCTCCTTAATTCGTAACTTAAGTTCCTCATTGACGACTTCCTTGGCAAAGGCTGAAGACGACTTATTTTACTTGGATTTCTCCCTCCTTTGTCGACTTGTGCGAAAGTCGGTGTGAGATTGGCAGAGGTGTAGAAACTCAACAGATCCATCGCAATTAATTTGTTTTCTGCTTGTCTGCTCGAGTCTTCGAAACAGGAAAAGCTAATTATCTCGCTTTTTTTTCGTTTGATTATCTTGAGCGAACATAATTCGAAAGTACCCGCTAGCTTTTCGGAACAATTTCACGTGCTTGTTAAATGCTCGAACAAATTTGATTGCCTAATTAAAGAGATGCTTTTTATACGAAAATTTAAACCATCTCTAAAAGTGCAAACAGACTCGATTCGCGCAAAAGTATTCGCTCGAAGAACTTGTGAGCCTTTATTATGCCAATTTTTGTAAACTCTCAAAACCAAATCTTCACATTAATGCAATAAATGAAGCGGAACTCTTCATGCGGCACCTTTTCCTGTTGTTAAATACCTTGGTATTACTGATCGTGCTTGACCTGAGGTATCCATGGGTGTGACCTCTGCTATTTAACAATTATTCCGCGAGTGCGCGTTGGATATGAGATGATAGATAGCCAACGAGGCGCGTAACGCCGAGTTGGCTATAATCATCTCATATCCAACAAGCGTGAGTGGAATAATTGTTTTATTAAAAACGCCCCCAAGATTAGACAAATCTTCCCGAATTTCAACTTTCAACAACAAATTTCAACAACAAAGTCCCGAATTTCAACTTGCATTGTTTTGCTTCGCATTATTAAACTATAAACACAGATGCTTAAATTGTCAAAATAAAGTTTAGAAGTTGCTTCCTTGAAATATTTTCATGCCATACTTTGTGGCTCTCTTTGTGCTCCCTGGTGTTGCGTTTTGTAACAGTCCAAGGATTTCTTTTTCATTCAACTCCGGCGCGAAGCGATTTTCGCCGGCCGCCATTGTTTCCTCAGAGAGAAATTAAGCTGACGCGTACACTTACCATATTTGGAGGTTATGGTATATTAGCTCATATACGATGATAGCTATGCCAATGAAAAGTCTTGAATTGCATTATCCAATGATTCAGTTTTTAATAAAGCGTGATATAGAATGATTTGGGTGGTTAATATTATGTAATTTTCAGATGTATTTAACGCATAACTGATTTCGCGTGGTTGCGAGTCTCGTAAGCTGGATAAAACTTGGAGTGTCCACATATGCAAGGGATGGATATAATAAGCAGGGCCTTTTTCTTAACCCATTCCAGCTTCTCAGAAAGGAAGGAAGGAATGCCCTGCCACACCTGAACAATTTTCTCTAAAATAGGCCTTATATAGTGGTTACGTACACTTTAAGAATTATACACGCTCGTTCTTTGTGGAAGAGGCTTAGTTAAAATATGCAGGTATAATGTGAGGATTTTTTCCGGATGGCAAACTAATAAACGTGCACCACTTAAATCATTTAAAATTTATGGTCTTGATGTTGAACATTAATATTCTTGTTGTCTCTGAAAAATTATATTTTGACCTGATGATGGTGTCACGAGGACACCGAAACGTTGTCTTAAATAAGTATGATTCTGCCCGTAATTTTCATCATCAAATCGATAACATTATCATGCCTGATAGGAAATCAAATAAAACTTGCGTAATTGTAGAGCTAAGAAAATTAATCAAAAGTTCTAATCAGCTTTATAAAAAAAAACATTAAAAAATATTAACAATATATATATATAATATACTGAATGTGGGATGCCAATAAGCCCTCGCAGAGTGCTCAATAGCTAGTGAGGCTAGAGCTATGTATACAAGTAAAGGTAAATGGACTACATTCCGTAATTGTTTCGTAGGACCATGTCCCACTCTTCAGGATCTTACAATGATTACTATTTCTACATGATGGCTTGTACTGCTGCCCATGCGCGTAATTGTGAATTACAGTTTTTAACTACAGTTTCTTTAAAAGGAATTTGGTCGCATGCCGACAGCCGCTTGCTAATTCTGACCATTTGTTGAGTGTGGACCATGCGCGTAATTGTAATTCACAATTACGCGCATGGGCAGCAGTACAAGCCATCATGTAGAAATAGTAAGATCCTGAGAAGATCATTGTAAGATCCTGAGGAGTGAGATCTTACATATCTTACGTAATCAACTTTGTATAAGACAGCTGAAAACATATACATATAGCAGCGTTCATGTTCTAAGTTTGTTTTATTTTCATGCAGCGTTGAGGTGAAATCAGTGACATCATCAGTGACACACTCGGCTAACGCCTCGTGCGCCACTTTGTTGTTCTTACCACATTTTGACCTCATCTGTGATCTATTACTGAACAG
>BLFK01001121.1:732135-739635 GCA_014634185.1 Astreopora myriophthalma
AGCTCAGTTGGTAAGAGCACTGCACCGGCATCGCAGAGGTCGTGGGTTCGAATCCCGTTGGAGTCACTTGAATTTTTCAAGTGCATACAAGAGACAATTGCTTAAATTGTCCAGAAAGTGTGAGGATCATTTCTTCAGTTCATCATTTACTTTGCTTAAGGTTATAATGTTATGAGAGTTTGTGACTCATACGTTATAGCTTTCGCTAGATTTTTGACTGTTTTCAAGTTCTTTTCGATATCACGTGCATTTAGTTCTGTGATCATTTTAGCTATGAAAACGAATATTTAGGTGATTTCTTAATGTAATTATTTCAGTTGACCGCTTCGATAAGTGCCCTGAGGCCACAAGAATAGGAAAACGAAGGAACAATTAAAGAAAGAATCGTAAACCTATATCGGCTTGGTGTCTTCGACTGCGCGTGTAACAACCCAGGAGCGAGGCTTTCATTTCTAACTTGAGCAAAACCATTACATACACGAGTAATTCTTTTGAATCAATGTTTATTACACCTTGTGTAGTTCTTATCAACATACCGAATTCTACTTCACTTGACTTTGTGAAAAGCAGACTGACCTCTGCCAGATGAGATTGTTAATTTCTGTTTGATGTGAAATATCTCTTTCCCTGCTTAATACTGTGAAACACATTTGAGCATATCCAAAATTAAAATGTAGTAATAAAAAAATATTTCACATTATTATTATTATTATTATTATTATTATTACAACCTTCCAGCCTCATTTTAGAACAAAAACTCTATTGAATATAACTTACGCATTGCAGAGATGCTAGGAAGGCTTTTAGAACTAAACCAAAGTAGTTTAATTCTTATTTGACCTTGTTATGAAAGAGGTCTATTGCGTTGCAATATCATTTTGTAATTCAACAGTGTTCAAGTATATATCAAGAGTATTAATTGCTTATGCACATTTCTTGACAAATAATTCATGGGTGTTGTGGTGATCGTACATTGGGTTGCCTGTGTAACCCATGTTTGTAATGCATTGTGGGAGAGTGTGAAAATACAAGATGGCGGACTGAAACGTGTGTTGTTTCCTGAGAGTATAATCCACTCCCATCGAGGACTAGTCTGGCGTGCAGACATTACATTGGCGACGAGGATCAAGTTAACGAGATTTTCCAGCGATATGGAGGGACATAATATCCAACCGATGGATATTTCGGGATCAAAATCGGAATTGAGCAAGCGATGACGTGTTTGGCTGCGAGGATTCACATACTTCGCCGAAGGGAAAGCAAACCTACAAAATCCCGCAAGAAAGAGAAGCGAATTACTTTATCGGGCCGGTTCTGGAGTGCAGGACATTTTTGAGAATCTTACAGTGGTTCCCCTGGAAGGTCAAGCCGATGACGCTTATCAACAAGCCTTTCGAGCACTGAATGCATACTTTCACGTGCAAAAAAATGCAGCGTACGAAAGGCACGTTCTTCGCCAACTACGTCAAGAACCCGGGGAAGATGTGGACTCGTTCGTGCTTCGACTGAGGAAACAAGCGAGGCACTGTTGCTATGGAGTAGAGGAGCTCGAATTTGCAGTACGCGATCAGCTGCTGGAGAAAGTATCGTCCCAAGAGTTACGGACCAAGCTATTTGGGGTGCCTAACATACAGCTTGCAGCAGCCTTGACCACAGCCAGAGCATGGGAAACAGCGTGCCGTCAGACCAGCAAAATTGCAGGAGGAGAGGAAAAGGGCAGCGTGAATTTGGTGCAGCACAGAGCAGGCAAAGAAAAGCCACTTGGGCAAAGCATGCATAAGTGTTATGCGTGTGGTAGATCTGGGCATTTTGCACGTGATAAGGTGTGTCCTGCGAAGGGAAAGGTGTGTGCTAAGTGTGGCAAGAGAGGGCACTGGGCAGCATGTTGCAGGAATGAGGCAGATGGAAAAGGAAAATTGAGTAAGAGTGATGGAAGAGCAAGTGGGAGTAATGCCTGGCGATCCAGTAGTGCTACCAGTGGACGTAATCTAAAATCAAGCGGCCAACAAATTAATCAAGTGAACTACGACAGTGGAGAGGAACCATTTGCCTTCCCAATTAACTACAATGGGGAAAGGGCCTGTGAAGATAATGTTATTGCAGTGAAGATTAATAGCATCGCGACAAGAATGCTCGTTGACTCTGGAGCACATTCCACCGTGCTTGGTGAGCAGCAGTTTCACAACCTAGTGGAAGGTGGCCTCAGAGCAAATTTAATACCAGAAAAGAGGGATCTTCGTGTCTATGGCAATGGGTGTTTACCGGTGGTCGGTAAATTTGAAGCTCCAATTGAGTGTCATGGCAAAAAGTAGTGGAAACTGTTCTCGTAACACAGGGAGAAGGGCGGTGTCTGCTTGGTAGCCCAGCTGCTAAAAGGCTACAAGTGCTGAAAGTTGGACCAGAACTGATGAACATGACGACAGTTTATTCCATAGGCAGTGATATCAACGGTATTGTAGGGCGTTTCCCAAAGGTGTTCTCCGGGGTTGGCAAGTTGTCCGGGTACCAGCTTAAGGTGCACATCAATCATGAAGTTATGCTAATAGCGCAGAAACCAAGGCGGATCCCTTACCCTTTGAAGGATAAAGTTCAGAGAAAGATTGACGAACTTCTTAACCTTGACATCATTGAGAAGGTTTCAGGCCCAAAAACGTGGGTCAGCCCAGCTGTGATAGCCCCTAAGCCAAACAAGGATGATGTGCATATATGCGCCGACATGAGACGTGCCAATGAGGCAATTCAAAGGGAGAAATTGCCAATTCCTACAGTGGATGAGGTGCTCGAGGAAATGAATGGAAGCACGGTTTTCTCCAAGCTTGACATGAACATGGGGTTTCATCAAATTGAGCTTGAGAAGGGGTCGAGGGATATCACAACATTTTCAGCTGGTGATTCATTGTATCATTAGAAGAGGTTGAGTTTTGGTGTGAACAGTGCACCTGAACAGTATCAGAACATTATAAGGCAGACAATCGCTGATTGCCCCGGTGCCACCAACATAGCTGATGACATTGTTGTATATGGACGGACAACTGAGGAGCATGACAAATCTGGTGGCCTTGCTAGAGCGATTACAGGAAAGAAACCTGACCCTTAACAAGGACAAGTGCAAGATTGGAATGAATGAAATTGTCTTCATGGGACTGCTTTTAAGTGAGCATGGCGTGGGGCCAACAGAGGAAAAAGTCCGAGCTGCGGAGTTTCCTCGGTCTTATCAGTTTCAGTTCAAGGTTCTTGGCAAATTTTGCGACAACTGCAGAACCACTACGAAAGTTGACACGACAAGACACCAAGTGGCAGTGGGGCAAAGAGGAAGATGAAGCATTTGAAGTATTAAAGAAGCAGTTGGCTGAGGCATCAGTAATGGCCTTCTACGACAAGAATGCTCCAACTGAGGTAGTCACGGATGCGAGCCCAGTCGGACTTGGGGCAATACTAGTGCAAGAGAAGCGGGGAGTAAAGAGAGCAGTCGCATTTGCAAGCCGTAGCTTAACTGATGTAGAGTGTCGGTATAGCCAGACGGAAAAAGAGGCGCTTGCAGTGGTCTGGGGTTGTGAGAGATTCATTCTTTATCTATCAGGGCTAGAGTCGTTTCAGCTGGTTACTGACTGTAAAGCTTTAGAGGCTATTTGTGGACCGAAGTCCAAACCATCAGCCAGGGTGGAGAGATGGGTGCTGCGTCTCATGCCTTTCAAGTAAACTGTGCGATATGTATCATTAGGCCAGAATGTTGCTGACTGCCTAAGTCGTTTGATAAAGATACCTGCTTTATCACACAATAACAGCACAGCTGAGGAGTATGTGAGGATGGTGGCAATCAGTGCAACCCCACGTGCTATGACTACCAGGGAGATAGAGAGAGCGTCAGCTGAGGATGAGGAACTAACCAAGGTTCACAAGTGTTGGAGGACAGGAGACTGGTCTAGTGCTCCAAGCCCCTACAAGTTGCTGCGTGATGAAATTACTGTGGTTGGAAGGCTGGTCATGAGAGGTATGCGGATTGTTGTGCCATTGAGTCTGCGTGAGAGGGTGCTAGAGTTAGCCCATGAGGGGCATCAAGGGATCGTAAAAACAAAAGATCACCTCCGAAGTAAGGTGTGGTGGCCAAACATGAATGCCATGGTGGAGAGACATTGTAAGAAGTGCTTTGGGTGCCAGGCGGTGACCCCTGCAACCACCACACCTCCTGTGAAGACAACAACCATGCCAACCAAGCCTTGGAGGGACCTTTGGGTAGATTTGATGGGTCCACTGCCAGCAGGAGAGAGCTTACTTGTCACTGTTGATTATTATAGCAGATGGATTGAAGTGGATGTTGTTCGAAACACAACCAGCGGTAGCATCATCAAGTGTCTAGAGAAGCATTTCACCCGTCACGGAATTCCAGAGACTTTAAGGACAGACAATGGGTCAAATCTGGTAAGCCACGAGATGGAGGAATTCTTGGATGAGCTAGGGATCAAGCATAAGAGGACTATTCCTTTGTGGCCTAGAGCTAACGGAGAGGTGGAACGACAAAACAAGTCACTTCTTAAGGCAATGCATGCGGCTCAGGCTGAAGGAAAACCATGGCAACGAGAATTGCAGAAGTATCTGTTAGCTTACAGATCAACACCACACACCACAACTGGAGTTAGCCCTGCGGAACTCTTGTACGGAAGGAGAATCCGGACCAAAATGCCAGAGTTTGAAAGCACTGAGGGGGGAGTAGAGGGACCTGGTGCTACAGACCAGCTGGCACGAGACCAGGATGCTGAACGGAAACAGAGAATTGCTGATGGTGCAAACAAAAGAGCTATGGAATCTGATGTGTCGGAGGGAGACAAGGTGCTACTGATGAGGCCGAAAGAGAACAAGTTGTCGGCAACATATGACCCAGAGCCATACAGTGTAGTTTCTAGGAGAGGAGATCTGGTGGTCATTGAGCGAGGCGAAACCCTACTTAAGAGGAATGTAGGCCATGTGAAAAGGTTCATCCAACCCGCACCAAGGGAATCTCAACAATGGCAAGAACCAACACAGCAACTGGAGCAGAGACCACCAATGGAACCAGTTATCCTTACTGACCCCGAACCCAGTGTCATTCCAGCAGAATGTCCAGTGTCTGAGCCTAGTGCTGAACCCAGCTTGCCACAGCCTGGTGCTAAGATGTCAGAACAGGCCGTTGACCTGCGTAGATCAACCCGCGTGAGAGCTGAGCCAAGCTGGCTTAAGGACTATGTTACATGAAAGATTAAGTGTCTGAGCCTAGTGCCTGGTGCTAAGATGTCAGAACAGGCCGTTGACCTGCGTAGATCAACCCGCGTGAGAGCTGAGCCAAGCTGGCTTAAGGACTATGTTACATGAAAGATTAAGTGTCTGAGTCTATTGCTGAACCCAGCTTGCCACAGCCTGGTGCTAAGATGTCAGAACAGGCCGTTCACCTGCGTAGATCAACCCGCGTGAGAGCTGAGCCAAGCTGGCTTAAGGACTATGTTACATGAAAGATTAAGCCAAGCTGGCTTATGAAGACTGTGTTGCTTAAGAGACTAGTTGATTTTGAGATAAGGACTTTGAGAAGTTGTTTGACCAAGGGACATTTGTTGAGAGAAACCACTCGTTGGACTCTTCAAACATAGCTTTTATGAACGCTCTTTCTAGAATTATGTCTACTATTTCATTTCAAGAAAAAGGGGGAGATGTGGTGATCGTACATTGGGTTGCCTGTGTACCCCATGCTTGTAATGCATTGTGGAAGAGTGTGAAAATACAAGATGGCGGACTGAAACGTGTGTTGTTTGCTGAGAGTATAATCCACTCCCATCGGGGACTAGTCTGGCGTGCAGACATTACAGGTGTATGATGGCAAGAAAGAGAGAGAAAAAAAAATGAGAAATTGTGCTTGACAAGACTGTAAGGAATTTAACATCTCAGGTAGCTGTGCTTCATCTAGGAATCACAGACCCTTAATGTCAACTGGACAATGAGCATCCTATTTACTTGTTGTTACAGTAAATTATGTTAGAACAAGAAACATAACCTTGACAGAGCTCAACAACATTGCAACCTGTGGGGTCGCCAACGTGACTAGATTTTACGCAGTGGTAACTAACGTTTTGTGCTCAGTTACCATCTGGCCACTAAGATTTTTTACATTTGTATTTTCAGTTTCCTTAGATGCCTTGTGAGTTTCTCATTTTCAGTTGCAAAACTTTCTAGAAAATTTTTGGGGACTGGAAAACTGATCCTTGAAACCAAATCCAAAAAATTTAGCAGCCACCTGGCCTCCAGGTTTATTTTGAAAGTCGAGCCCTGTCTAGTCGGAGTCACCAATTAGTTCCATACACAGGGTATACTAATGCAAATATCAAAATAGGAGCTTCGTCAAGAGCGACACATACAACATACGTAGTGACACAGTGTATGTACCCACACTGCACAGTTACGAGCCCTGATCCTTGCTTTACCGGTGCAGTGCTCTACCATTTCAGCTATCAAGCCAACTGGGATCTGGGCATTTAAGTGAGTTCTCAAATACAGTCCCGTAGAAGATGTTTCAGGTAGTGAAAGTGTTACAACAATCACGCAACAGTAATTTCCGGTCGCGACAGGATTATCTGCAAAGATTTTTTTTAGCCTTTGTAACCCTTGTTTCGAATTAAAGTGAAGTTGGTTTGTCTCCTTTTAAGAGCTAATATGTAGCTCCAAATGGGAAAAAAATTACTCACCGTAAGTAGGCAGAAGATCATCAAAGGATTTATCTCATATCAGAAGGGGGTAAAGGGGGGTCCTACGCATGGTTCACGGACATTAAAAAGTAGAAATTAGCGTATCACTGTGATGAAAATTCCATGTTCACGTTTTACGGAAATTTACGAAGTAAAACATTCACAGTTCACGAATTTTAATTTCGTATTTTCACTGGTCACGAAAATTAAAAACACTTAATCCCGTATCAAGCAAAAACCCCTTTCAGCCCCTCATATCATCAATAGTTGTTGCGGATATCTCACGCTTAGTTTTTGGCTAATGAAAGCCTTTCGCAAACCACTCCGTCTCCGCCTTGAAGGCGTGGGGCATTTGTTTTCTGCGAATTGCATTAGAAGGATTCATTTCCATTAGATCAATAGTGAAAAAGTCAGGATCATTCAAGGGTATCGACCCGGTTTGTTTTATTCAGGAATTTCGATTTCCCGCAATTTGGCTTTAACAAGCAGGCGCTGTTATCGTACTAGATACCAACTCCCTCTGAGTTATTTCTTAGTGTCCAGTCTATTTTCGGCTTGGGTGACACGCTGTCTCTAATGACATGTTGATCACTGCTGCGTGGCTCTCTGCGGCAACGACAAACGACCTGGGAAACGAAAGCCAAAGGAAAATATCCAAAGAAGCCATGTCGAAGAACTTGTTTTCCACACTTTTTCTAATGATGAAGCAAAAAGAGCTGTTTGGATTTCCCAGGTGAGAAAAGGGTTGTCAAATTTTGAGTGGGGCTAAGAAACGCGACTATGGTCCAATCAT
>BLFK01001121.1:751824-774324 GCA_014634185.1 Astreopora myriophthalma
TTGCAGAATAGATCTGCAGCCATGATGCCATCAAAGATGCAAATCTTTGTAGCACCATGTTTGCTAATTCCCGCTCAGACGTGAACTTTCAGCGGATGCTTGGGTTTGGGCTTTCTCTTCGCCCGCTCATCAGCTTTCCTGTAGCAGGTGCGGCGATACTGTGTCAGCGAAATTGAACTCTCGTCGCTAAAAATTACATTGTGGAAAGTGTCACCACTTTCCAGGACGCTTTGCGCGAACTCCAAATGCTTGGTTTTGTTGACGTCGCAAATTAGCTGACAGTAACCAGTCCGCTGTAGAGTCCAGCCAAGTTGCTTTCGAGATCTTCGCACGGTAGACGAACTCACGACAATCCCACGTTTTGCCAGCTTTTGTTGGATCGTGGAACTTGTCATCTCGTCGTCTTTCCGCATCTGCCTATCGATGAGAGCTTTTGCTCCTTCAGACATCTTTGTTGGTCTTCCGGAGCGTGGAAGATTAAACTTCTTGATAATCCGAACGACGCTTGCAATACTGACAAGTAAACCTTCAGCTTTCAATGACCTGAAGATTTCAGCTAGGAGCAGACCTTGTTTGTGAAGGAGCTCTATTCGAGCTCTTGTGTAATTTGAAACTTTTGCCATGACAATCTTCAGATGGTTTGAAAGCGAATGATAAACATCACAACACTTCGCTCAGTCTATAAAGAAACTGTTACCATGGCAGCGAATACAATGGGAGCGAATCACATACGAGGACACAGGAAACTGTTGTCATGGAGCACAAATGCAACATGACCGCGCAGAGGCTGGGGTTTAATCTGGAAACTTTGTGCGTGTTTACACACAGCTCAAATTGCGTTTTGCCAAGCGAATTATAATTTTGGCTTGATTTCCGCTGCTTTCTCGGCTCTGACAACAAAACAAAACAAAACCTGCAATGCTTTTGGATTGTGGGATCACCTTCGCAGTCTGTCTTTGGAGAGTAAGTTAATTTAAACTTTGGAGAAATCAATCGTAACTTACATGTAGCTGTGCAATCGCGTAAAAATTGTTATCATTTCTGTGACAACCATCGACCAATCATAGAAGACGCTGTTAGTGAAGCCGCTTATTATGGCAGAGCATGGAGAGCTTTTCGAAAGCGAAATTTTGGTCTTTGTTGAACCACTTATTACTCAACTGTAGCCATTACATGTACACAAACACGGATTCATACACAATCGCTTCATTACGATAAATCGTTGAAGCGAACTTCGCTGCAACGATATATCGTTACAACGAACTTCGCTGCAACGATATATCCTTTCGCTTTGCCAGATATAGTTGCAACCAAGTCTCGCTAAGCGAAATATCTCGGCGAGATATTGCAAAGATTGTACCAATATCTCGCTGATTTATCGTTTTAACGTTCGCCGATCCGTGCGATGTTTCACTGATGTATCGGCGAGAAATCGAGAGAACAAAGCGCGATATTCATCGATTATCATTTGCATTACTTTTGCACAATACTGTAGTTTGATCTGTAAATTCCTTTGTCTGGTGTTCATTCCCATAAATGAGACAAAAGAAATGCAACAAACGTCTGCAGCTTTGCTTTCTTTATAGATTGAGAGATGGTGGAAGGAACTCCATGAAAGAATGGAAAAATACTTCAAGGAACAACTAAATTGGTTAAAGGACCAAGGTCATTACAATCCACATAGTGAAAGAGACAGGTAGATATATATCAAAGCCATGTAGACCATAAGGACTCCTCCTTCCCTCCTTTGTGACAGCTACAGCTGAACTCTATGGTTCACATCCAAATAAATGTACTATGCAAACAATCCAACATTTGTGCATTCCTCAACCATCTGAATCGACTGGGTGAATGGATTCATGTGTAGGCTAACCAGTCATGCATTTGTGTGTACTTATGCCTTTCCATGACTTGTGTCCTTTAGCCCAAGTCACAATAATGAACTTGACGACCTGGTTTTGTGTTATATTTTTAGAATGCTATTAGCTTTCCTAATGATACCAGTGGTACAGAAACAACTTGATGTATTCAGGACAGTTGTGTGGAACAGCCACAGAATAAGAGCACAGAAAGATACAGCTTTGCCCGATGGAGTCCCTGATCATATCTACAGCTTTCCAGACATGTATGGTCTGGAAGATTGTGGTAGGGTTATGTCACATTTATATATGTTGATGCATTTTACACAGATGTACAGTGTACTACCACCCTGTATACAACATATGCCCGAGCTTCATGTGGGGTCACTCTAGTTTTGCTTCACACAGCTGAGAGGAAGTTCAGTGCACTTAAATGGTGTTTTTCATGCAGCAGTTTATTTCCATTAACATTTTTCTGCTCCTTGATTGCCCACTAATGCAATTTTTGCTTCACATGTTGTAGGTTGGCCCATAACAGAAGAAGAACTTAAAGAGGCTGCATTTCATTCTGGTGTTCTGCAGGTTGAAGAGGACTTCTTAGGTGCTACATTTAGAACAAAGTGCGAGGAAATCATTCCTTATCCTGACCAAGTACAACCTAATGAATGCCAAGAGGCATTCCTCTATCTTAAAGAGAAATTATTGGATCCATGAAGGGTAAAAGTTGCATTGGTTTACTTTAAGTGACCACACTTTAACTTATCACAATTCATGCAACTCGAACAAATGTGTCTTAAATGCATATTGTAACTATCAATTATAACATGAAACAGTTTCAACAAAATGTCTTTATTTCCTTCAACTGAAACCAGAAACATTGGGTTGGTCCAAATGCTTGCCAACCTCGTGAACTGTAACAATAACTGTAGTTATAATTTGACAATAAGCTTTCAAAAATGATGATGCCATACTGTCTATCACGGATGTACAAAATTTCAATATTAGCAAACAGTACTCAATTAACTGCACTGGGGATTAAGAAACATGTAAGCCCATTCATCACAAAATGCAAAATAGGAAATGACAGAAAAGGTATAATGATAAACTCTATCTTATTGGTTTAACTCTGGCAAACCTAAGCTTTTGCAATAAATACTACAGTGGTGAGAGCCAATGAAAGTGTCAATGGCTGTTTGAGAAAGGTTACCTGTGCAAAACAGGAATTCATCATTGTCAAGCAATTCTGAGGAAGCTATTTCAGGATCATATAGCTTGTGGCCTGTGCCCTGAATATCTAAGACCATTAATTTATGGCTTGACTTCTCATAACTGAAGTGGGCAAGACATTCTGCCTTCTCTGAAAGTGCACTGGTTTTGACACACACCATACCATTGTTGTTGAGGTATTTTACAAAGTTCCCATCAATATATTCCTCAACAGTAACAAATTCACCATTATCCAGCAACTTTCCAAAGTAAAGTTTGCCATACTGGAGTGCTTGCCCAAACTCTATAAGATCATCTTCCCGTACTTTCTGTGCTAACTGATCAGCAAAATTCTTGGCAAGACTGTGCATCTGCACAACTTTTTTTGTATGTATCTCCACTGTCTGGCCTGTTTCTTCTATTATTTTCAATGCTTCTGGCAGGTATTTCTTCACAACCCATGTGGAGCCAGTAAAACCTGCATTTTGACTTGTCGCCCTGTAAACAAGTTAATGAAAACTTAGGTCTTTAAACCAGTACAACTGCTCATATGCTGTAGTTCAAGGTTGGAATGATTTCAACCTACAGTCATGACTTATGTTGGGCCTCATTTCATGTATTTACATTATTGGGCAAGAAACATTTGAAGACCAAGTGAGTGTGACATGCTGAATATGCACCTTTGTAGTGTTCAATGACAGTAAAAACAATGTAAACATGGCCTCCTTTGGAATGTCAGGCCCTGGCTGAAGGTTAGATTTTCTTCAAATTAATGAATTTTATTTCAATGCCTGTGGGTGTGGTTGGGGCTCTTGTGCAAAAGTCAAGGTAAGATTACCAGACATTTTTAAAGAAAGTCTGAAAGGTAATTTCCTGTAATTTCATTTTTGCCTCTTACAGGTACATGTACTATTGTTAGCATAATAACCAATCACAATCCACACCCATCACCTATATATGTGGGAGTCTCACTCCTCCACAGGGTGATTGTCTCAAAATAAAACAAGAAATCTTACAGGAGGTAGTGATGTTCCAAAACTCTGGGCTAATTTGTTGACTCCACCTCAGTAGTGAGGGAGGGGGGGGTAACTTTTCCCAGTCTTCCTAGAGTAAGGAGTACATTTTTGGTGCTTTTTTGTAACACGGAAAAAACCTTTCATGACATCGAAAAAAGACATTGTGATTTTTCATGATCTTAACGAGTTGTGTTTGACTGTGTCAAAGTTTACTTGTTTTTAGCCTAATCGCCTACTGTTATCAAACCTACCTGTATGCTTCACGGAACCCTCCCTTTCCAAATGGGTCCTTTTCAATATTGAACTCTACAGTAGTTGCTGTTAAGGACCATCCCACAGGATCAAAGTCAAAGGATCTCAGCTCGATCAATGTAGTGGCTTTCGTCTTTATGATCTTACCAAGCTTCATCATATCAGACACTGACAGACTCTTGGGGTAAACCTTGATGCGTTTGGGTGACCAACCACTTGTTGAATCCTTTTCGGGAGAACTTGATGCAATAGGAACACTCAAAACTGCCCTTTCCTTCCTCCGGGTTTTTGAGGTGAGAAACATTGTATTGGGCTTCTCCACGTGGTCTTGTTCGAGTTCTCGCTGAATGAATCGAATATGTATAAGTCTCAAGTCAGGAACTTGTTCCAGTGTGGAACAAGACGGCCCTTGCTCACCTGCGAGAACATCGCATACAACGCTTTTACCAACTGTAGATGAGAAGTACTTCTCACAGGCACGTTTAATGTTCACTAGCGTTAAATCCTCATATTCGGTGAATGGCACAAACTTCCTGGCTCCGATTCTGCTAGACTATTGCACCTTGCCAGAGACCTCTGAACTTAGGCGCTGTACTATCAATTCACCACGTTGGTGAATTATGCCAGCACTTCCAGCATCTGCTTTTGACTTTTTCTGTACGTTTGTGTTTCATCTGGCTTGAAACTTTGCCCAAGCTCGATCCCCATGTTGAATAATCGGATACTCCGGGAAGAAAATACTAGCTCCGGTCCCATACACCATGTGTTAATGCAAAGCATGACGGTATACTATGGCAGCTCTCGGCCATCGGGAAAACGAAAATTCTATTTTCAAAATTTCAAAGGCAGTTTTCGGCCATGGACACATTTCCTTTACTTTTACAATGATTTTCTTTTGTTTCACTTTTACTTTTATTTTGATGTGGAAATCAAAACGTTTTTTTTTTGTTTTAATTTAAACGAAAAAAGTTTTTATGGATATGTTTTTTACACAAAAAATATATATTTAAGCCCTATTTTTGAATGGCAGCTGTCGGCCACCGTAGAAGTCTATTTTTAATTGGCTGTTTAAATCTTCTGCCGATATATGTTTCCTTCAGGAAACGTATAGCACCCCAGAAGTGGAAATGGAATGGTAAAATGAATGGAAAAAAATGAATGGAAAAAAATGAATGGAAAAAACAGTGGAAAGGCAAAACGTTCTTTTCCCATGGAACTAATCATAGTAGAGGCATTCTTATTCTTGTTAAAGATCAGCTAGATTTTAGACTGCAATCCTTAAAGGTTGACTTGCAAGGTCAATACGTTCTCCTCGAGGCTCTTATTCAGGATGCTCCATTTGCACTTCTAAACAACTATGCACCAAATAAATGTGCCGAGCAGTGAAATTTTTTAAACAAAATTTCAGAGGAGCTTAAAAGCTCATTCCCACTAGCGGATTCTTCTTTTGTTATTGGTGGAGGCTTTAATGTGATTTTTGACCATGATCTTGATGGAAGCGGGGGTATTAAGAAAACGAAAGAATCAGTCAAAATTCTTGAGGATATTTGTTTGGTGCAGGATTTGATAGATATATGGCGTGTTAGAAATCCGACGGAGAAACGTTTTATGTGGAGACAGAAGACCCCAATTACTCAGAGACGTTTGGACTATTGGTTGGTAAATGACTCTTTGCAGGACTACATTGTTTCAGTAGACATAATACCATCTATTAAATCAGATCACTCTGCAATTACGTTGTTCATTAACGGTACAGATGACAGTGAACGTGGTCCAAACTTTTGGAAGTTTAATTGTTCTTTAGTGAATGATAATAATTATTGCGATCTCCTTGACACAAACATCAAAAGTTGGCTCAAAGAATTTAAGGATGTTGTTGACAAGCGTGTCTCATGGGACTTGCTAAAATACAAAATTCGACAGCTCACTATAAGTTGTAGTAAAACAAAAGCTCGGATCCGGAGAGCTAAACTTAACAAACTGAAGGAAAAAATACAGAACTGTACCAAAAAGTGTGACAATGATCCATCGAGACAAAATGTTGAAGATTTAGAATGCTAACAAGCAGAATACGACCAACTGTATGATTACATTACTGAAGGAGCTATTGTTCGTTCCCCTGCAACCTGGTACAAAAAAGGTGAAAAGAACAAATATTTTTTTGCATTTGGAAAAATCAAATAAAAATAAAACTTGTTTGCGGAAAATTTTAAAAAGCAACGGAACAATAGCAGTTGACCCTAAAACAATTATGAGTGAATTTGAATTCTTTTACTCCAATCTTTACAAAGAGAATAATAGTCATTCATCATCATTTCTAGAAGACTTAAAGGAAGTTCCTATCTTGACTGAAGAGTTGCGAATGGTGTGTGAAGGAAGGATAGAATATAACGAATGTTTTACAATCCTTTCCAAAAAATAAAATGCCTGGGAATGATGGACTAACAATAGAATTCTATGTGGCTTTTTGGTCTTTGATTGGGAAACCCCTAGTAGACTGCATCAATTACTCTTATGAGTTTGGAGAACTTTCAAACTCACAAAAACAGGCTATAATCACATTAATTGAAACAAAAGGAAAGGAAAGGATAAACAAGTAATTAAAATTTGGTGGCCTATATTGCTAATCAACGTTGATGCGAAAATTATTTCTAAAGTTTTAGCGAAAAGCCTGGAAAAGGTCTTGCCAAATTTAATACATCCCAGTCAGAATGCATTTGTTAAAGGTAGGTCTATATTTGACGCAATTAGAACGATTGATGATATTGTGGATTACACCAAACAAAACAATTGGTCGAGATTTATGATCGCAATTGACTTTGAAAAAGCCTTCGATACACTAGACTTTTGATTTCTAATCAGAACATTACACAAATTTAATTTTGGCCCATCTTTTATTCAGTGGATGCGTGTTCTGTACAAAAATGCATCCAGCTGTGTAATGAATAATGGATTTATGACTGGTCCTTTTCTACTAGGTAGAGGTGTCAGACAGGGGCATCCACTCTCCCCTTACCTCTTCATACTAGTGCTTGAGACCCTAGCTATAAAAATAAGAGAGGACTGCAATGTACAAGGGCTTAAAATTGGAGAAGAACTGATTAAACTGTCTCCATTTGCAGATGATATGACCTGTATCTTAAAAGACAAAACATCTTATACAAATCTGTTTTGTATTCTCAACTCTTTTGGAGAGTGTTCCGGCCTAAAGGTGAATGATGAAAAACAACAGAAATCATGCCTCTAGGAGATAATATCCTACAGGAGAAAGACTTGCCAACTCATAGTATTTGTGAAATCATAAAAATCTTGGGGATATATTTTGGTTATGACGATAGACAAAGGAAGAACCTTACCTTTAGTCAAACTTTAAAGAGTATAAAGGAATCAATCAACGTATGGAAATGGAGAGGGCTCTCCCTTTTAGCAAGAATACAGATAGTCAAAACTTTCACAATCCCAAAGCTTATGTTCAGATTATCGGTTATACCAGTCTCTAAAGAACTAATTAAAGAGGCAAACTCAGTTCTCTACAACTTTATTTGGAATGGGAAAGACAAAGTGAAGTGTCTTGCATTGATATCTGATATAGAAATGGGTGGACTCAAAATGTTGGGCATTCAATCTATGATTGCACTAAACGAATAACATGTTTAAAGAAATTATTGGAGGATTACTTAAGTCCTTGGAAAGTAATCCTAGACAAACTTCTGTTACCAATCGGAGGATGTTTCGTATTGCACTGCAACTTTCAAAGTTCTAAATTGATAATCAATCTACCAGCATATTATAATGAATGCTTCAATGCGTGGTCAGAGGTTAATGAAAAGACTCGAAGTTGTCACGAGGAAATCATTAACGAAATTATCTGGAACAACAAATTTCTTTGTTATGACAAAAAATCAATGTACAGAGGAGATATAGCAAACTTAGGCTTCGTGAAGATTAAGGATTTAATTTCTGTGAACAACTCCTTCTTGTGCGACTTCTCTTCACTTACAAACCCTGAACAAAGATTTTTTTCTTATGAGTAATATAAATTCAATTCCCGCAGAATGGCGCTCGCTTATGAAAGCATCTGCAAACGTAACATCAACTAATCCCATACCGATTACCCCAACTATTCAGTTGCCAAGTGGTAATGTAGTGCCAATCCTTTATATCTCTCCTAAACAGAACTATCAAATCTTTCTGCAGCAAAAGCAAATTGCACCCACCGCAAAACAGAAATTATCAAACAAGCACTCAAATATAGATATTGATTGGGAAAAGGCTTACATTTTGGCCTTTCATTGCACTTTGGACACAAAGATAGGGAAATTCATCACAAAATTTTAAATTGTATACTCTTTACAAACGTGAAACTTAATTTAATTGGTGTAGTGGAATCACCAAACTGCACTTTCTGTGAAGAAGCAGCAGAATCCGTCATGCATTTACACTTCTCCTGCAGGATTTCTTCTTAGTTTTGGGAGCATGTCTTGTCCTGGCTAAGAGATAATGATGTTCATGTTGAGACAATGAGTCTGATGTGATATTTGGAAAATTTGATATTGTAGAAGACTATATTCTAATGAATCACATTTTGTTATTAGCTAAATATTATATCTACTGTAGGAAATGTCATAATAGTGTACCTTCAATTAGAGGTTTTATTGCTAGGGAAGATGTGTCTTCAATATTGAGGTCCATATCGCCAGGGAGAAAAATAAACTTCTTTTTCATTTTCAAAAGTGGGAGAAGCTAACTAATGCACTTTGTAGTAGTTGATACATATACCTAGGTTTGTTAAAGTTAGCAGGCATCTTTATTGTTATCGTCGTTGTTGTAATATATACAACTGTACTTATATTTGTTATTGTTATCCTTTTCCCTCTTTTTTTAGGTAGAATTTTATCATTTGATTCATTTAATTACTGTTTATTCTCAAGTAACATTGTAAAACTTGTTTTTGATTCAATAAAAACTGTTAAAAATTTAATTTAAAAAAAACAAGAATTCTTCATCAGCCATTACTTTACTATCATACACTAGTAACAGCACCTCTTTTCACAGAGGTTTTCTTAAGCTTTGGAGGCAGGTTTCGGAAGGGTTGCCGTCGCAAAATTACCTCTTTGCTTAAGTTTTGATTTTGGCAGGAACGACGGGGGGAAGGAAACGCTTGCCCGCAAACCCCCGAATTCTGCAGAACGCGGCCTCTTCACGCTTGAGCGCACATCTGTCTAGCGCTTGTCAAATAAATGACCGATTGTCATGTCTTGACTTAGGTTGTCAAAAGAACCAGTCTATATGGTGGTTAATTTCCGAGTATGTTTATTTACCTATGCGCACGCATGCAATACGCAAATATGGAAATTGCCAGGAAAACCATAGCACCGATGAGATGAAAGAACTTGTCAATGGAAGTAAAATGACAGTAAATTAATTTTAAAAACAAGCAGGGGATCCACATGGACTGCGGAAGTCTGAAGATCGCAAAATAAATACGCTTTGAACCAGATGGCTTTGATGGCGATCAAGCCAAGCGATAAGTGTAAAATATGCAGGACCGATTTCCAGATAAAATACGGTATTCCTGGACGTAAGCAAGAGTATCAACAGTCGATGGAAAATTTGTTCAGGCCAACTGAAAGGAAGGAATGCCATGGAGTTATTCTAGCAGATATTTGCCAAAGCGTTGGGATAAACATGATTGAAAGTACTCAGACAGAGTATGTGCTCCATGTGCTTGCAAAATCCGAAATCTGTTTAAATTCACCCTGGATGCATTTGAACAGACTTCGGAATCAAAAGATCCCAAGTGTTGCAGAGCGATTGAAGAGGCTGCTTGACTCGCCAGCAGGAAAGAGCCCTTGTCAAAAGACAATTTGTGTCAATTCTCCAAAAGCACCGGTGTCTCGCAAGTCCTTGCAGTTTGGTCAAAAGAAGCCCGAAGCTACTGCCGATTCCCTTCTCAATATAGAAGATCGTTCGAAGGGAGAGCTTTACGTGAAGTTTGTTAGCCCAACCCATAGTGTTAAGGTTAGAGTTCCTTGAGAAGAGGTTAGCAAGACTGGCAAGCTGCCTGGAACACCATCCTGAGACACAAAGAGTTGATGCTAGAAGTCGAGAAAGGCCTAAAAAGAGGGTGTCTCTTGAGGTGTCGGAGTATTTAAAATCCGAGAGCTTGTTGTTGTCCAATAGCCCCGACGAATTCTCAGCCTTTTCGAACATCATCTTCCTGGAAGAACTACGGGTGTTTTGTCCTTTATTTTATGTGATCATTCTCGGCGTGAGCAGTTTGAATGATGAGGACGCAAAGAAGATCAGAACTTCAAGCGACCAAATCGCCCTTGCTGCTGCTAGCCTCTGTAGAAATCAAAATCCCAAGGCCTCAGCACTTTTTCACTTCACTACCACATTTCTACTGTTCTGTTTCATAGTGGAGTCAAGTCTAGTGACTTGGAAAGACTAAATCGCCTTGGTGTGCGCATGTCTCCGGACTCAATGATTCGTGCTGAGAATACCATGTGCCAACAATTGGAAGGGAAAATTGTGTTGTGGAAGAAAACCATTGAACAGAACAAAGCTGCATTGCTCTTTGGTGAAGAGTTGACGACCAAACAGACACCAACTAGGGATGGAACAGACATGGAAATTAATGTAGAAGTGAAACTAGAGGAAGATGTCCTGCGAAACTATGACAGTTTTACTATGGAGGGATATGGCTTGCTCAAAAAGCAGATGGAAAAGGAAAGGGCCAGACAGAATGAAACCATCTACACTGATGATTGCTTACGAGAAGTTCTCCAAAAATTGAAGGCCACTCCTCTTCCCCTCTATAGGTGAGTGGAGAGTAATACACTACTAAAATATGACAGCTGGAATAGAGTACTTTAACATAGTCAAATAGCTGCATAGTTTAGTACCACTTTTGCCTGTTTCAGGTGTCAATGCTTTCAAGATAGTATCACTTTTCAACCGGTATGAGAAATAATAAGAATCTAAGGGTGTGGAAATCGGATAGGTTTAAATTTAACCCGAAATTCATATTTAAGTATAACATACTTGCCACTCTTATAATTCTGGTTATTATAATAATTATTCTGGTAATTATATCTTTGCTTATGTCCCACTGGAAACTTCCACAAACCTTTAAAACCATTCTCCCCAGTAACCCTGCACTGCCATAGTTATAGACTGATTGACTCTCTTAGTTTACTTCAAATTGGATCTGGTCTTTGCCTGTGATGGTGCAAGGGGCCATGCAAATATGAATGGAACTGTTTGAAAAAATATATTCTTAAACATGCTGCACTAATTCAAAGTTTACTTTGAACAGGTTGGTAGGAGACAACATTGACCATGAAATAATGGTCAGGGTACAGACAAAGGCACACCAAAATAGATCAATTCATTGGACCCACCAGTATGCAATACTTGACAAGGTACAGGAACCACGACTCAAAAACAAACAGTTACAGAAGCCTGTGAAGGAAATCCAGTTTGCGGAACTCCTCCCAGATCACAATGTCCAAGCAAACTTACTGAGACGATCAGCAATTCTTGTCAGCCACATTGTGACTAAGTACTTGGTTGCATTTCAGCCTCTCAAAGATAAGGTTGTACGCCACATCCCTCATCCATATTCCCATGAAATGGCTCTGAAGTCAAATCTGGTGAGCACTACAGGTTCATGATTCAGATTGTATAAATGAAATTGAGCACTAATGAAATATTACGCACATACTTTCTTAGGTAGAAAAAAGCCATTACTCCCAATGAGACCTTGAATAAACAGGTAAAAAAAGAGTTCCCCTTAATACTACACCATCTTCTGTGATTATCCTTGTACACTATTTGTCTCTCGTTTCCTCCTGCTTAAATATAGTTTTACTTTTGCAAGTAAATTAATAACAAAAGTAATGTAGTGTATCTAATAGATCTTCAACATTTCACCCTTACCTTGTTTGATGTTTAATAGTTTGTTAGCTACAGGGACATTGGAAATCCCAATAACTGGTAATCATTATAATTCAGAGAAGACAATAAAGAACATCTTAAACGTTGTTACACTGTAGGTATCATGACCGTGTATTATTCCAATATCCTGTCTCCCACTGTACTCAAAATTTCTCTACAAAAGTTTCCACTTGATTAAAATTTTCTGCAATTATGGGATAAAATATCTGTACAATGCCTGCTCACGCCACAGCATGGCTTATACCCATTTCCAACATTACATATATCCATCCATTATATATATTATATATACAGGGCTTTCAATAACGTTTGAAGTAGACACCTGGGCTAATGAATGTAAGTGGCGGTCACACGTCTTTTACAAAGGTTTGAGAGGCAAATTTCGGACAGTACAGATGGCGGTGTACCACCCGTGACCAGCTTCTAATGAAACGCTGTGTGTGTATATATATATATGTGAGGGCCAACATGCCGAAACAGTACTGTCTTCAGTTATATATATATATATATATATATCCATTCACATGGGTTAAAACAGGACTGTTTGCAACCCAATAATTGTTAAGAAATTACATTTCAGGCATGAGGTCCAAGTCCACCATTTGTCATTCGACAATGGAAGAGATACACAGGATATGTTGGGATACTTTTATTGCAGAGTGAGATGTGGGCAAGTCTTCAAAACAAAGATGACCAGAAACAAGTACGGACTGTGTGGATATTGTTCTCAATAATGAAAACAATGCAGAAATCCTTTTAAGAAGGTCAATTGCACCTTGGATGCCAGGTATATTTGATGAGTGCTCTCCCCTTAATTTAGATAACAAGCTGTCATGAAAGGAAGTAACCTCAGGCACACAGTGTACATGTGCCTCAATTGCTGTGACAGAAAAACATAATTATAACAACACTTTATTCACACTTGCAAACAGATTATACATGTAATCAAGTTGATATTAATAATAACATTTTATTTTTGAAGGCATGAAGTCACAGTGCATAGTCAGACTCTTGGGGAAGACACACCACTGCTGGAAGAGGCAACAGAAGACTACCGTTACAACTACCACTGCAGGAAGATGACATTTGGACTTATTCTTATGGAGTTCAGTGATGCCATTGTTGTGAAATAAGTTAGTCCAAGGCTCTATTAAGAGCACATGTTCGCATGGTCATATATATGGCCTCGTTTTCAGTAATAAAAGTAGAGTTGTAGTTGTACAGCCATCTTGAATGTGTTAGTTGAACACCCAAGCATAACATGGTGTCAGAAACGGGATAATAATGAATCAACTCCCACCACCGAAGCCGCTATCATTCGAGGGAAATGTTGCAGAGAATTGGAGACGTTGGATTCAGCAGTTCAGGCTTTATCTCAACGCGACGGCCTTTGACAAGAAACCATCGCAAGTACAGTGTTCGACTTTGTTGACAGTTGCCGGAGAAGAGGCGTTGGAAATTTTTAACACATTCGGTCTCACCGACGCAGACAAGGTCAAAATAGATGTCGTGATCAGGAAATTCGAAGAATATTGCACGCCCAAGAAAAACGTAACGTACGAGCGGCATGTGTTTAACACGAGGGCACAAGGAGCGACCGAAGGAATCGATGCTTACGTCACGGAACTGCGCAAGCTTGCAAGAAACTGTGAGTTTGGAGAATTGCACGATTCTATAATTCGTGATCGTATTGTGTGTGGTATCAGATGTAACGAAGTCAGGAAACGTCTTCTGCGTGAAAAAGATTTAAATTTGGAGCGAGCAGTTGAAATGTGCAAGTCATCTGAGATTACTGAAAATCAGGCGAAAAATATTGTTGGGGATCAGGATGACCGGGAAGTGCACGATGTTAAAGACGACTCCAAGAAGCCACCCGGAAAATCAAGAGGAAGAAGAGGAAAGCACAACCAAACAAAGAAACCGTTCAACTGTAAAAGATGTGGACAAGTGCACCAACCTCAAAAATGCCCAGCCTATGGTCAGGTTTGCCACAAATGCAAACAAAGGAATCATTACGCGAAAATGTGCCAGTCCAAGCCAAGGGACAGCTCCAAACAAGTAGGTGAGTTCAGATGTGATGATGCAGATACAGATGAATTGTTTATTGGGGTCTTGGGAACCAAACCACTGACTCAGAAAGATTGGATGCAAAGTGTAGTAATCAATAAACTCCAGGTCAATATGAAGTTAGACACTGGTGCTCAATGCAATGTTTTGCCGTATGCCTTGTACTGTAAACTGACACGTGAGAAAATGAAGAAGTCGAAAACCAGACTCGTGTCTTATACTGGCCACAAGGTACCAGTGATGGGTAAAGCTACACTCAATGTGAAACTTAGAGGAAAGACCCACCCTGTTGAATTTCAAATAATAGAGCATCCAGCCACTCCAGTAATTGGTCTTCAAACCTGTCATGAATTAAATTTGGTCAAGAGAGTCAGTTCAGTTGATACCAAAGGGGAGGAAAACCTGTCTAATGACACTAATCAAGATGTCAATGAAATCCTCCAGAAGTATGAAGATGTGTTTGATGGTATTGGATGTTTGGAGGGTACGTATCGAATTAAGATTGATCCTACCGTAAGTCCAGTGGTACACCCACCTCGCAAAATACCCTTCACTCAGAGAGAGAGAGTCAAAGAGGAACTTGACCGCATGGAAAAACTTGATGTTATTCGTAAAGCCGAGGAACCAACTGAATGGGTGAGTTCTTTAGTAGTCGTGGAGAAACCAAATGGTAAAGTGCGACTGTGTTTAGATCCTCGAGATCTAAATAAAGCAATCCAGAGAGAGCATTATCCTATGCAGACTGTGGAAGAAGTTGCAGCTGAATTGAGTGATGCCAAAGTATTTAGTGTTCTAGACGCTACATCTGGCTTTTGGCACATTAAGCTGGACGAGAGAAGTTCAGAATTGTTAACGTTCAACACTCCATTTGGCCGATATCAGTACCTCAGGATGCCATTTGGTATCAACTCAGCCCCTGAGATCTTTCAAAAGAGAATGACTCAAGCCTTTGATGACTTAAGTGGAGTGAAGACAATCGCTGATGATATTCTTATCTGGGGCAGAAATAAAGCTGAGCACAACCATCGCTTAGAGCAAGTGTTGGAACGTTCAAGGAAAGTTGGACTGAAGCTCAACCGAAGTAAAATGAAGATTATGACTCCTGAAGTTCCATACATTGGCCATGTGTTGACATCATACGGATTGAAACCAGATCCTAGCAAGGTGCGTGCAGTGGAGGAAATGCCATCTCCAGCAGATAAGCCAGCACTCTTAAGATTTCTTGGAATGGTGAATTATATGAGTAAATTCATACCCAACCTAGCAAACCTAACTCAGCCACTAAGAGAGCTTTTGCACAAAGAGGTGGAATGGCATTGGTCTGAAAGACAAGAGAAAGCTTTCCAAGCCATTAAAGAAAAGCTAACAAGTGATGCGACACTCCAGTATTACGATGTTGAAAAGCCTCTCACAGTATCAGTAGATGCATCATCCTATGGACTTGGGGCATGTCTATTGCAAGAAGGTAGACCAGTGTGCTACGCATCCAGATCACTTACATCTGCTGAGAAAAACTATGCGCAGATAGAGAAAGAACTGTTGGCAATTGTGTATGGATGTACCAAATTTCACCAGTATGTTTATGGCAAGCAAGTAAACGTTCAGACCGACCACAAGCCTTTGGAAGCTTTGTTCAAAAAACCATTATTCCAAGCACCACAGAGATTGCAGCGAATGATGCTGAGGTTACAGCGTTATGACTTGCAAGTGGAGTATGAACCAGGCAAAAACTTGTTCATTGCAGATACTCTAAGTCGTGCTCCAGAAGTAAGCAATGAAACTACAGCCAATAAAAAGGATGAATTTGAAGTACTCACTCTTGAAAACTTGCCAGTCAGTGAGGTGAAATTGGAACAGTTTAAAGATGCAACAAGAAAAGACCTAACATTGCAGAAGCTCAAGACCACAGTGATAAGTGGATGGCCAGAAAGGAAGTCTCAAGTAGACCCAGAACTTCATGAGTATTGGAACATTAAGGAAGAAATTTCTGTGTGTGATGATTTGCTACTGAGGAGTGACAAATTGATTGTGCCTAGTTCACTCAGAGAAGAGATGCTAAGTCAAATTCACAGCAGCCATTTAGGTATCGAGAAGTGTAAACGTCGAGCCAGAGATGTTTTGTTTTGGCCAAGAATGAACCAACAGATAGCAGACATGGTATCCAAGTGCAATACCTGTAACATGTACAGAAATTCTCAAGCAAAGGAACCACTCAAGTGCCATGAATTACCTGAAAGGCCATGGCAAAAGATCGCAGTTGATTTGTTTGAACTTGACAAACAAGAATATGTGGTTATGGTTGATTACTACTCAAAGTTCTTTGAGGTGTCACATTTGCCTAACAGTAAAAGCAAGACAGTAATTAACCACATCAAACCTCAGTTAGCAAGATATGGAATACCTGAGGTGATAGTCAGTGATAATGGCCCTGAGTTCAGTAGCCATGAGTTTGCGGAATTTGCAAGAGAATATGGGTTCGAGCATATCACTTCATCGCCCAGGTACCCTCAGAGTAATGGCCTTGCAGAACGAGCTGTGCAAACAGCTAAGAACCTTATGAAGAAAGCAAAAGTCGAAAGAAAGGATTTTCAGTTTGGTTTGCTTGACTACCGAAACACTCCAATTGAGGAGATTGGCCTATCACCAGCACAGATGCTTATGGGGCGTCGAACTAGAACCAAACTACCCACTACACCTGCATTGCTAGAGCCACAGTATCCAACCGAAAACATCAAGGAAGGTCTCAGTCGTCGTTCAGAAATACAGAAGCAGTACTATAACCGAAATGCGAAAGTTTTGAAACCTCTGAACACAGGAGACACTGTGCGAGTCAGAAAGCCAGGACAGAAAACATGGACACCTGCAGTAGTTACCAGGGTAACCGAGGCGCCAAGATCATATGTTGTTGATGCAGAAGGAACAAGCTACAGAAGAAACAGGCGTGATCTGATTAAGACAACTGAAGCAACAAACCAGCAGCTGGATCAAGAAGATTCCAAAACCAACACCATAAATCCAGTCCATGATTCAGTGAGCTCTGAGAAAGTCAGTTCCAAGGGTCGAGTCATCCAACCACCTGTTTGGTTTAAAGACTATGTGACCAATTAGTGAGAACATTTAGTTGTTATTGGATTTTGTTGATATTAAGTGAACAATGCCTTCCTGATGCAAGTCATGAACATTACGATTGAGATAAATTGTGATGCTCACTTTATCTAGTTCCATTTATTTCTTGCATGCATGTTTTTTTTTTAAAAAAAGGGAGATGTTGTGAAATAAGTTAGTCCCAGGCTCTATTAAGAGCACATGTTCGCACGGTCATATATATGGCCTCGTTTTCAGTAATAAAAGTAGAGTTGTAGTTGTACAGCCATCTTGAATGTGTTAGTTGAACACCCAAGCATAACAGCCATTAAAGAAGGAGATGGCAACAGGCTGTTTGAGCTTTATAAATTAGTTCTGTTGCTGTACAGGAACCATGGACATCACAAGTATACATATGTTGTTCTGCTTCACCTTGTTAAATGTATCTCTATCCTACCAGAGCAGCAGGCACTCAGCTGCAAATGGAACAGATTTTACAACAGCAATGGTGGTCAAGGGAAGAACACTTCTTTAGATCTCAAGAAGGAGCAGCAAAATCGTGTCCTGAAATCTAAGTGGACAGCACTAGGACCAAACCTCAATGAAAAGAATACAGAGAGAACAGCTGGAACTCTAGAGACAGTGGGCCTTGTCTATCAGTCTATTGACAAGGATTGTGCCATGGGAGACCATTCTAGCCCAAGAACAAGCATCAAAGATGATGAGTCAGTACAGCAGATTAATTGTAAATGATCTACTTAATAATAAAGCCTTTGTAAAGACAAGTGGTCGAGAAGGATACCCTTCCTTTCCAAAGTTCAAGAGAAGCTTATTACATGGGCTTGACTATAGAGACTTGCACACTTGGATCCCAGAGCACATTGACCTCTGGGGGTCCATTTATCAGTGAGAAACGTTCAACATAATTTCCTATTAACAGTGACCATACATGTGTACCAAAATGGAAAGCTATTTCATTTTGAGGGGAGGTCAATGTGCTCCTTTTGATTCCAAAAGCACAAAGATGGCAGGCTACTTCTGATTGTGTTCTCTTTCAGTTGACAAGTCTTTTATTGAAACAAGTTTTACAAAGAGGTTTCTCTTGATTAATTAAATTTGTTTTCTCTACCTTTTTGTTCTGAAATGGTGTCAAGTATTTTATTGTATAACTCATCAACCACTCTCCAAATCAAGTTTTACACAATTAATGAATAGGTAGGCATATCTGCAAGGGAAATTTTAAAAGTTGAGGGCTGCATCCTCCAATTGGTCATTGTCCTCTTCACTGAACAGACTTTCCTCAATTTCAAACCATGTGTTTGACTCAACATTACACACAAACCTAAACATAGATAAAGACTCTTCTAAATTTGGAATGTCTTGGATTACTTCGAGAATGCACGTTTAAGTTCTTTGCTCTCTTCCAACGTAACGTCACATTGAGCAGTTGTGACACAAACTTCATCTGTGGTCAGTACTGGAGCTTCAAATGCCTATACAGCAACCTCACAAGAACTTCCCCCACACTTACACATAGTGGAGCAGTATGAGCAGCAATCATGCATAGGACGCAATGGCTCAATGCTGCCATCAAGTGACTGATATGCTGCCACACGGAGACACCCATTGGATCTTACAAAGTCCTTCACTTCTTTTTCACACGGTCCAATTTGCTGACCATGAAAAATGACAATTATGTGAGACAGCAAGCCATCCCTCCCAGCTCTGCCAGCCTCCTGGTGCAGGTCAAGTATGCTGCGTGCAGCCCCCCAAATGATAATGTTCCGTATGTCAGGAAAATTGACAACCATACTCAGGGCTGTTGTGGCTACTATTATTCTCTTTACACCATTTGCCTTCAAAGAGTTACAAATTCTTTCCTTCTGGCTTGCCATGAGTTAGAATGGTACACCCCTATGAGGCAGTTTGGGGGGTTCTTCAACCGTTCACTACAAGCATAATGATCTAGTTTGTACAGTACGTAATTCACTGTGCTTGTAATTTTATGGATAGTATTGCAAAATATAATGGTTTGGGAGTGTCCAGTCCTTTTCCTTTGTCAGGTCAGTAAGCCATTGAAGCTCTTCAAGTTGCTTTTCCTTTTGCACTTTCCTCACAGAAAACCTCAGATTTTGTCTGTTGGGTCCAACATAAATGCATTTCACATCCACTTTCAAATTGAGCGAATCTTTGATAGTTTTCTGGGTGTTTGCATCTGCTGTTCCAGTGAGGGCTGCTACAGGAGTACCTGTACATATAAATTCAGACCGCTAACGAAGAAAACAATTTGCAAATACCAGGGAGTATGTCCAGGGAGTGAAGGGCACAGTAACAAGTAGTTGCATTGAACCATGCATACATAAGCTTTAGTGTCTTAGTGTTCTAGCACCTCTTGGCACTAATTGGGGACACATTCAAAACTAATTAAGCTAAACTACCATAAAACATCTATAAAATCCAGAAATTAACATTATTCAAACTAAATACACTTTTATACTTTAAAACTGAGAACTGTATTTATATTTTAAAATTAAATGCATATACGCCCTCGGAAAAAACATGTACATCTGCCATAATAAACCTATATGAGGAGAGATACATAGAGGTTATCATTAATGGCATCCATGCCGTCAAATCTTGCTTTGTAGTTACATTTTCGGATCTAGTTCCTGCTAAACGTCTCGTTCCAATTTGATCCAAAACCATGCAATATTATACCGTTAAAAAGAAGAATCAACAAGAATACTGGAATCAATACGGTGGCCCAGAGGTGCACACCGAATATAAATCACTTATACCGGAATCAGAGATTGGCTCACTTTCCTTGCAATGAGAACGCAGGGTAGCAATCTTCCCAAAACTCTCACGAAATGCCGTGGCAACCTTGCTCTTTGATCTACACGAACAAATAAATCCCACATGCATAGATTTGAATTCAAACTTTTGAATCACGCTTAGCCCACTGTCAAATACAATCGAGGGCTTTACTTTCAAATTACCGCTAATCGAAAGAGCGATAGAAACCTCGCGATGCATGATCGTAGGCCAGAAATATATAGGCCAGAAAAATACAGACTTTGGGACATTCGGAACACACCTTTGGAATTTTTAACCAACAAAATGAGTCTCTTACCTTTTCCCTGTCCAAATCTCTACCGTATGGCACTCATCTACCACTACTGCACACAGATTACGGTAAAATACACTGCTCTCTTTGAAAGAAATGATTTTGAAGTGCGGGTTAGAAATGAACTGAAGAAATGATCCTCACACTTTCTGGACAATTTAAGCGATTGTCTCATTTATGCACTTGAAAAATTCAAGTGACTCCAATGGGATTCAAGCCCACGACCTCTGCGATGCTGGTGCAGTGCTCTTACCAACTGAGCTATGAAGCCACACAGTTGAGAGCAGGTCAATTTGTTGGGCTCATGCGTGTTTTCCCGTGAAAGGAATGATGAATGAAAGAAATGATTATGAAGTGCGGGTTAGAAATGAACTGAAGAAATGATCCTCACATTGATCCTCCCGTTGGAGTCACTTGAATTTTTCAAGTGCATAAATGAGACAATTGCTTAAATTGACTCCAACGGGAGGATCAATGTGAGGACCATTTCTTCAGTTCATTTCTAACCGGCACTTCATAATCATTTCTTTCATTCATCATTCCTTTCATGGGAAAACACGCATGAACCCAGCAACCAGCAACCTAGCAGTCATTAGCCTCTTTAAGGTTCTTTGACCTGTAAAGCAAAACAACCAAACTCTTGTTGTGCAAAATTACTTGTTAAGGTTATATGAAACAAAAAATCCTTGGTCTGACTGGATGGCATTAACAGTACTTCATTAATGAGGCTGCTTTGGGCATGCACTATCCAAATTAACTGTACCTACAAGGAACCAAAAAACGTTGACTAAAGTAATAATATTAAATGAAGCTATGATCCTCCCAGTTATGGACACAATTTTAGCAATTGCGTAGAGAAACCTGAAAAAATTCAGGACTTCAACGGGGTTTGAACCCATGACCTCGTGATGCCAGTGCGACGCTCTAACCAACTGAGCTATGAAGCCATTGATGTTGGGAGCTGCTCATTTGTGGGTTCAAATGTCCCTGTGATGAATGAAAGAACGGATGAAATGATATATGAAATGAATCATACATTGAACTGCAGATATGAAATCAAATGAAGCTATGATCCTTGCAGTTATGGACGCAATTTTAGCAATTACGTAGAGAAGCCTGAAAAAATTCAGGACTTCAATAAACTGACTTATACTCTTGGTTACTGGAGATAACTACATGTACACTGGAAAGATAAAGAAACCCTTGTTAATACACAGAGCTGTTATTACATTTGTCCTCTTTACTCAATAGATAGGAGAAATAAACAGGAGAATAATAATTATCATTGTTCCAAGTCCTCATTGTTTACCTGTCTACAAACATTAGTGCCATGGCAAAAGTGCCATGGCAAAAATCCATCAGCAGTCTATTTATATCCCCAAGCCCAAAGTGGCCCCCAGCCTTCCAAATAGTCAACCAGATGGATGCCTGCATTATGAACATTGAGGCCACAACTTCCATTTCCTGCAGTTAAACAACACTATTTAACAAAGGTGCACCAGCTTACCTTGGAGATACAAATGACACTGAGTGTAAACTTTACAACTTCCAAATCAAAATAAGGGGTCCTCCTGTCTTCTAACTTAGCTGTCATATTGTGTGACTCATACCATACAAAGCCTGAGAGTCCTTATAGGATCCGTCCAGAAGGTCCCTTGCTCAGTGCAGCTGGCTTTAAGTGATTGCAGTTCCAAAAAAAAATGTAAATTCCTTCTGAAAAGCAGGCAAAATGTTGCAGATATTTATCTGACAGAAATCCAACCCGACATGGTAAAGCCTAGTATTGAAGCCATGACTGCAACTTGGAAGCTAGTAAAAGAAAATAAAGAACTATAGCCGTGAAACAGTCATTACAAAAGCAAGCTGGATAGAAGACTGTAAATAGTGACAAAGCTGATTGAGGTGGTTGCAAGAGCAAAAGTAAAAA
>BLFK01001121.1:781142-788642 GCA_014634185.1 Astreopora myriophthalma
TGCGAAGGTGCAAGGAGGTGCTGTGGTTGAGATGGAGAAACGAGTACCTCAAGTCCCTCAGAGAGCGCCACAACCTCAACCAGAAAACCAAAGAAACAACCTTGACCCCGGGAGACGTTGTAGTTATCAAGGGTGAAGAAAGAAATCGAGGGCTGTGGAGAATCGGTATAGTGGACAAGTTAATCCCTGGTAGAGACGGGATAGTAAGAGCAGTGCGACTGAGAGCTGGAAAATCCTTTCTGGAAAGACCAGTCCAACATCTCTATCCACTTGAGCTATCCTGTGACAGAAACATCCAAGAGAGGACTGCAAGATTGGATGCTCGCGTTCCAGAGTTCCAACCTAGACGTGCTGCAGTCATTGCCCGTCAGCGCATAGCCGCGACAGCAGAAGATGAACTAAATTTGAACTAGACTTTCAATATGATTTTGAGTTGTTAATGTTTACCTTGTTCAATTTATATTTGACATCATAAGAGTCAAATAGGGGGAGAGTGTCGCGGACGTTGGCGTTACATTGCGTGATTTTGAAACCCGAACTACCGAACCCTAAGACTTGGAAATATAATCTCGGTGAACTTTATACCCTTTTTGTGTACTGTATGAGGAGAGAGTTTTTCAGAGACAACGTGTCAAGCCAGAATCATCGAAAAATATATAACTTTAAAAACTATGTTAAGCGCGTGATTATTTGTTGCGAGACCCGTTCACGTCAGTCTGGATGATATGGGGGTGATACAGTGCTTTGAGATCTAGCAATATTTCCATATCAGCCGCAGTATGCTTAGATAATATGGGAATGGTATGGTGGTTTTCAGCCCATAGCAATCCCATATCAGCTGCATATGCTTGGGTGATATGGGAATGGTATGGTGCTTTGCAACCCATAGCAATCCCATATCAGCAGCAGTAGGCTTGGATGATAAGGGAATGGTATGGTGCTTTGCAACCCATAGGAATCCCATAAAAGCAGCAGTATGCTTGGATGATATGGGAATGCTAAGGAATGGTGCGAAATACGTAGAAGTCCCATAGTGGTGGGTCTCGGTTTTGGTATGGAGCTGAGCCATACCATTCCCATAGTTGATGCTATGGGAAATGTATGGGGCAGTGCGAAATACACAGAAATCCCATAGTAAATGACAATTGAATGTATATCATCAAGAGGACAGTAACATCTATGGGTTTGATATGGAAAGCAACAGCCCACACAAAATCCATATATGGCCCATACAACTTGGTTTGGTAAGGGCGTGCTTCTCCCAGTCTCTGTGGTCAGCCCCATTCTGGTTGAACAATTTTCCTGGGATTTGAGGAATCATCCAAACCCCCAGCTAGTTGCCTTCATTCTGGATGGGCTTCGCAATGGTTTCAAACTGGGCTTCAACCACTCTAAGAAACTGAAGTCGGCCAAACCGAAGAAGCCTTCCGCATATGAACACCCTGCTGTCATTGATGAGTACTTGGCTAATGAAGTGTCTCTGGGTAGGGTTGCTGGATTCTTTAATATCCCCACTTCCCCTCTTGCAGGTGAGCAGCTTTGGGGTTATCCCTAAGAAGCATCAACCAGACAAATGGCATCTAATTGTGGACCTGTCTTCCCCCGGGCGGGGGCTAGCGTAAATGATGAAATCAATCCCAATGATTTCTCTTTGCAATACATCTCGGTCGACCAAGTTGTTCGTATGATTTCGCAATTCGGTAAAGGAGCTCTGATAGCTAAATTTTATGTCAAAGCTGCGTATCATAACATTGCAGTTCACCCAGCTGACTGCTATCTTTTGGGCATTAAATGGCGGGGCCAGTATTATGTTGACTTGGCACTTCCTTTTGGCTTGTGGTCTGCTCCTTATAGCTTCAACACAGTTGCAGAGGCAGTGGAATGGATTTTGGTGCACTCCTACAAGGTCCCTGACTTGTTACACCATCTGGATGACTTTATTACTACTGGCCCTCCTGATTCCCCCCAATGTGCCCAGAACTTAAGTACTTCATTAGCCCTTTTGCAAGTGTTTGGGCTTACAGTATTGTGCAAAGGTAATGCAAACGTATTTCGCCGAAATTTGCGGCTTTTCTTGGCTTTTCGATGAAAAAATATCTAATTTTCGATGGAAGCGAATTTTCAACGAAAAGTCCTGATAATTCGCAAGGCCTAATGTTTCCAACTATGCGAATTTTCGAACGACAATTCCCTCGGAACGAAAATTGACTTCAAATTTTCATGCGAAAAATCGTTCTGTTCGATAAATGACTTCGAACAATTGAGCGAAATTTCGCTCTTTATTTGCTCTTCTCGAACATTCCCACATGCTTTCTGGACAATAATTCGCCAAGTTCGAATTTCCCGCGATGATTCTTTTCTGCCATCATTTCACAATGTGTTAGCTCTACAACAAACTCTTGTTCGTTTACATAACAGTTCTACAAGACTCACCTAGATATACTTCAAAGGTTCCTTTTACTGTTTAGTTCACGTCAAAAGCAATGCAGCTCTTTACACAATTATTCTTCGGTCGTTTCTTGGCTCCACAAGGCCACTCGCCAAACACTCGCCATGTTTTCGTAACCCAGACTCTGCGCGTACTTGTTTTTTAATCACCATAGCAACTGCTTGAGTTCAATAGTGCTAGCGTGTACTTACAATCATTCCGGTTGAAACTCTCTAGTGTTAATCATGCCAAACGTTTCCAGTTACACGCAAACACGAATCGAGGTTCTTTACAAGCAAGATCTCCACCCAGCTGAGATATTTAAATTGTTGAAAGGAGAAGGCAACATCTGTACCGCAGGCCAAATCACTGTGGGCTCATAAGTTTCCAAAATTGTCAACAGCATTCAAAGGACACTGCACCATGGCTGGGCTTAAATACGAGCCACTTGGAAGAAGAAAATGCTTGAAACAAGCTTATTACTTTTAAACCTGGCAAGGACTCAGTACAGTAAGAAATCCGAAGACTCTTTTGTACGTCTCAACTCTGGAACCGATCGAGACATGCACTGCTCTGGCTAGAACTACGCAAAAGACATTTGAGAGCTTTCGAGTTTTGATTCCAAAACGAAATGTAGTGTTTCTCAAAATAAAACTTTTGTCTACAAACGTTCTGTCTCATTTCTGCGTTGTTTGTTTTGGAAAAGTGGGCTTCTGTAAACGTTACTGTTAATGTTCTGTCATGTTAACAGTTTTACCGATCGATCGATAAGTGGACTAGCTACAAAATCAAAGTTGCTAAAACAAGGGATATGAGTCTGCGTTGGTGGAAATACTTGTGAAGCAATCGCAGTTTTCACTGTGTGAGGCAATCTTTTTTTTTTTCGTTGGAAATAGCCAATTAAACTGGGATCATTGAATCTATTTTTGATACGACTTTAGTTTATTTACGCGTACATGCGCTTGTTCAGCGACATTGTTCATTGCGGCCACTGGCTCATGTCACAAAAATTTGCTGCTTCAAATTTCGTTATCTCAAATTTTCATTTGGTTACCTCGAAAATTCGCTACTTCAAATTTCGCTATCTAGAATTTTCGAGAAAGATCGTGAATTTTTTCGCTTTGAACCCTATGAAATGTCGTTCGAAAATTTGATGACTTTTCGTTGAAAATTCGGGAGAACAAAGGACGAATTTTGACGAATTTCCTTTGCATTACTTTTGCACAATACTGTACCTCTTCATCCTGGCAAGGGTGTGGGGCCTACTCCTTTACTAACTGTGCTGGGCATCGAGTTGGACTCTCTTGCTCAAGTTCCTTGCCTTCCTGCTGAAAAACTGCGGTTCTGCAGGGCCTGATTCATTTGTGGTTGCCTTGCAAATGGTGCTATAGACGGGAGCTAGAGTCTCTGATTGGCCATTTGCATCATGCAGCCAAAGTTGTGTGGCCTGGCAGAACTTTTGTGCATGGTATGATTGATCTCCTATGTTGCTTTCAGACTAAGTATCATCCAATTAGACTCAATCAAGAGTTTCACCGCGACCTTTGTGGTGGCATCACTTCTTAGATCAATGGCATGGTGTCAGTTTTTTGGCTGTACCCAGGTTTGTCCCCAGCTGCAGATCTAGAAGTCTCATCGGACGCTGCCGGTTCTCTGGGCTTTGGGGCATTCTTCCAGGGCCAGTGGTTCTTTGGCTCGTGGGCTATTTCTCAACAATTGCTGCCCATTGCCTATAAGGAACTATTTCCTGTGGCTATTGCAGCATTTGTGTGGGGCCATCATTGGTGCAAGAGGCACGTTTTGTTTCACTCAGATAATGATGCTGTTGTCCATATGTTGAACTCCCGCACTTCAGAGATCCCATGTCTTATGCGACTTACGCCACTTGCTGCTTTCTGCCGCCCGCCATAGCTTTTCCTTTACAGCCCAACATGTTCCTGGTGTCAACAACCAACTTGCTGACGCCCTTTCCCGTTTTCATTTGCAGGAATTCCATCAGCTGGCCCCAGATGCTCACCCCTTGCCGACTCCAATTCCTCCTCAGCTGCTGACGGATTTAACATGTCTTCTTAGAGCAGCAGTGCCTCTCCTTCCTGACACAGGGTCTGGCTCCTTCCACTCGCAAATCGTATGCTTCAGCTCAGAGAAAGTTCATCAGTTTCTGTCATCAACTGGGCAAGCTCCATTCTAGTGGATCCCCTTGTCCTACAGATGAATGGACGCTTTGTCTGTTCGCTACCTTCTTGGCCAATACCATCCAATATTCTTTGATTAAGGTGTATCTTTCCACCGTTCACGCCCTTCATATTGACCAAGGGTTTCGAACTCTTTGCAGAACTGTCTTCGTTTACAACGTGTCGTACATGGTATCAAGGGCTCACAGGGCTCCTCATCGTCCAACCATTTGCCTATCACGGACAACCTCATGCTGGTGATCTGGCGATCCCTGGACCAATGCATCCCAGACCATTGCATGTTCTGGGCTGCCTGCACTTTGGGGTACTTTGGTTTCCTACGTTCAGCAGAGTTTACTTTGCCCAACTTGGCCAGCTTCTCTCCCTTGACTCACTTGACTGTCCAGGACATTGCAGTCGACGCCCCGTCTTCCCCTTCGTGCACGTGCATCAAAATCAAGGCATCCAAGACAGACCCCTTCCGCAAGGGATCCGACATCTTTATCGGCTGTGGTCGCCATCCACTTTGTGCTGTGCATGCCATGATGGCATATCTCTCTCAGAGAGGCAGTACTCCAGGGCCATTGTTCTGCCTTCAGGATGGTCAACCGCTTTCTCATGGCATTCTCACTGACTGGCTACAGCAAATTATGGCTGCTGCAGGCATAGCTGGGAACTTTTCGAGCCATAGTTTCCGCATTGGTGCCGCCACCGTAGCAGCTCGTAATGGTGTCCCAGATCATCTTATCCAAGCCTTGGGACGGTGGACTAGCAATGCCTACCAGCTGTATATCAGGACCCCATCTAAGGCTTTGGCATCCCTCTCACTGCAGCTTTCTTGAGATGTTTGTTAGTGCATTCCAGCCCGTACCGCTGGTTTCTGTTGCATGATTGGTCCTTCCGCCTTCTGGAGGCGGGTCACTGCTCCTCACGGCATGAGTGTTTCTTTGTTTCACCGGACGGGTTGGGCTCCTGCGGTGCTTGGGGTTGTTTGGGGATAGTTTGTAGGTTCCGTGTCCCCCTGTTCGCAGGTCCCTCCTCTCTCCAAGCACCTTGGAGAGTCATTTAGCTTGGGTGGTTCCCGCTCGCAGGGTTGCCTCGGATACCTCCTTGCTGTGCCTGAAGTGCTCAGGCCCCCTGCTGACCTGTAAGGCACCTTTTCCCAAGCTCATCTGTTGGTGATGAGTTTAACCGTGAAAACCACACTTGGATTCCTAGGAATTCCTACATGGAACTGGAAGAATTAGTTCCTGAGAATTCTTAAGCATACCCTAGAAATACCTAGGAATTCTCAAAGTTATTTCACAAGGGAAGGAAGAATCCAAATATAAAAGGCATTTCGATAAACAACACCAACATCAGAATTACTCAATACGCTGACAACACTACTCTTATTTTAGACAGCTCAAGGAAAACTTTAATAGCATCTTTACCCTTGCTAGATGATTTTGGCAATCCTTCAGGTCTCAGGCTTAACGACTAAGACAGAAGTTGTCTGGATGGGGTCTAGCACTGCAAATGAAAATATTCCTACCCCTGGCTCCAGCCTTAAATGCCCAAAGACGAAAGTTAAATCACTAGGCATCTGGCTGTCCGTTGATCCTGAAATAACATTGTCTGCTAACTTTGACGATAAGTTGAAGAATATTAAAAACATTCTCAACTGCTGGACATATCGCAGATTGACACTAATGGGCAAAGTAACAGTCCTAAAATCCTTAACTGTATCTTAATTGACATACATATTATCACCTCTTCTTTCAAACCACAAACTTATTAACAAGACAAGCTTTTGGACGGTTCAGGCATCCACACGTCTTGTGCAGCTCTCTGATCTTTTTCTCTTAAGCTCTTGATTTTACCTGTTTGGAAGCTTATCTGGACGTAAATGGTCTTCTGAAGGCACAGTTAGCACTTGGGCAACATTTTTAAAATGTTTTGAGCGTGACTTCTCCTGTGACTTAACAATTTACCACTTGCTGGTTTCAACAAGGCACCATGACCAACGCAGACATGAAAGCTGTAGTCGCTGAAGCAATGAAGAGTTACTTGACCGCCCACGACTTTAAGGATGCGGCAATCCCAAAATTTCGCCTGGAGGTGTGCAAAATGAAAAAATCGACAATCCCCAAACTTTGCCAGAATCTAGGTCGGAATGAACTACTTCTGGAAAAAATACTTTGAGCTCCATTAGATTTTTATTTTACGTGAACGGTGGCAAAATCGGTTTGGTGGCTCTCATGTCAACTTCACGAGGTCCACACAACCCATTATTTGAACGTCGCTTAAAAATAAAGAAAACAGAAAATGCGACCATCGCAGTTTGTGAAGCGAATACACAATCCATGTTGGGCGCTGATGCGTGGTATGTACAGATTTACAAACAATACTAAATAAAATATTAATATGGCAAGCATTTGATTTTACAGTTTGTTATCACCTACAAATTCTATCTGTCCTCGGCCGTTTATAGCAAGACGATTTTGCATTTTAGCTTATTTTGTTTAAAAAATAACCGCTAAAAGTTGGAATTTCAGGTTACCTGAGCAGCAGAAAAGACAAACATTGATGAAAAGTCTCTTGTCTTTTCCACAAGCGCATTGATAATTTTTCACCTCCAAATGCGTGACAAGGAATGGGGTGCTTTGACCTTTGTGTCACTTTTGTTTGGCATCCTAAAATTTTGTAGTTTGAGTAGCCCAAAAATTTTATTGCAGTTATTTGAAGAAGAATCCTTGTTCTTTGGCTGGATTAACTTGATGTAACCCTATGCCATGTACCAAGGTGCGATTTTACCCTCTCAATTTTGCCATTTTTTAATCTGTTGAAGTGAGTGAAATATTGAAGAAAACCAAAAATCGCCGAAAAATTTAGTTCGCAATGGAATCGAACAAATAA
>BLFK01001121.1:793642-798642 GCA_014634185.1 Astreopora myriophthalma
TTGCTATAAACTAGCAGTTTATTTTAGCCGTGACTTCGAAAAACTCGCTAAAGAAGAGTTACCACAGTGATCTGATCTGCAGCTCCAGTAACTCTTTTTAAACGGAAAAAGTTGAAACCTCAGTTTTGCTTTCAAATTTGGGTGTTCCCACTAACTAAGAGCTTTGAACTGGCTTAGTAATGTTCAACAAGCTAGTGCTCATGTGGCATAATTAAACATTGCAAGGCTAATCACTTAGCCTTCTCTTGATAAGGAAACGGAAACTTTTACAGGCTGATAGAAAAAAGCCTCGTATTGTTTTTTTGTGCTTCATTTTGTAGCTCTACAGGGGCAGCTATCTACAAGTTCTTCCAGTAGTGCCACATATGGAGCTTTCCTCTTCACCGCCCGTACTGGTACATCCAGTTCCAAACTTTGGCAGAAATGCTGTAGCATCCCCCAACTTTGTTTTCCGAAACTCAGCTTTGTTGTTAACCAATGAGCATATCTCGTACTGATCAACGACTATTGGGTGACGGATATGCAGGGTGGAAATCACATCCGCTCTTGCCAGAGAGAAATTGCTTTGCTCCTCTGCCGCTAAGACATCTTGTGGTGTCACCTCAACTTGTTGCTGATGCAGCTTCGCTGCAAGGCGCGAGAAGTAAGACGACACTTGCTGGGGAGTGAGGAACTCTGAACCACAAAACAACCTTTCCCCGTCTGTGCCCCGGGCACGGCGCATTTCTTTTGCAATGACATCCGGCTCCTACTTCCTACCTGTGGACTGGCCGATATTAAATTTCGCTTCCAGATAGGTCTTCTGTTTTTCGTTGAATCGGTAGGCCTTCTTCATTTCCTTCAGTGCCCAGCCCTCCTTCAAAGTTTCACCTTGGTTCGAGCTGTCAACAGAGCTGGACACTTGCAGAGAAGGAAGTAGGCCTACGCCTTCCTGGAGACGTGTGGCGTACTGTTGCTTGGAGAGGTCCATTAGAGTGTGTTTCTCCGGTGACATGGAACAGGATTCTAAGGACAGGTGATGTTCCAGGGCAGACGGCCGCTGAAATACTTTAACGCAACCTTCCTTTGGACATGAAAAGACATAAGATTGTGGACTTTCAGCACTTGCACATTGTTGCTGATCATCGGCCGTGGTTACTTGGACCTGGGCTGGCTTTGGTTGCTTTGCAGAAACTGCTTTGAATTCACCACGAGAAAACAAAACAGAAAGCCAGCTGTAGTTGACATCTGTAATAAAACTAGGCAGAATTAGCATAAACATCACATCAGAGTGAATTGAGAGGCCTACGTTACGCGTACTATTATGATAATAGAATTTAGACAGCAATAAACCAGTTATATTGTGCGCATCTTCAGTTTACTTTTCTTCTTCATCACCATCGGCATCCTCATTATCCTCCTCCTCCTCCTCCTCCTCCTCCTCCTCCTCCTCCTCCTCATCATCATCATCATGCTGAGGAAGCACGTCAGGTGCCTCAGTACTCTACTAGCTGGCTTCCTTCTTGATGATGTCAGTTAAGATTTCAGTTAACTATCAAAGAACATGGGGACTCGCTACGAGTGTGGGGAGTTTCTTTCTACTGAAGAAAGCGTAATTTGTTCTTGGAGCAAAATATTTAGAACATGTTTCGTTTATCACACTCAATTTATTTCATCAATAAAAGCTACTTAAACCTGTCAGTTGAACACTTAGCAACAGTTTTAAGTTGCTGCCCATAGGCTAAGCTCGCTAACGCATCCCCTTGACATGTTTAAAATACCAGTGTCTTTAAAAATGACTAAAAAGACACATTGGTAATAAGATTTCACTGACCTGAAACTTTCTCCTTCGCAATGCTCTTCCCTGGACCGATACCATACGCGCGCCAGGCCTGGAGGGATCCGTCAGTGAACTGAAAGTTATTCAGCTTGTTTATGCCGGGAATTTTCTGTAGCTCCACTGTTTGGTTTATTGACGGCAAGATAGCTACCCACTCCCCCATGGGAAAGCAGGGCCTCCCTCATCTCCTCTGCTGTCATAACATTGTGGCCTTCGTTGAGGTAAATGCGGATGTGGCACTTACATGTAGCTGCCAGCCTATCGGCGGCTCCCTTGCCACCTTGGGGGTCACTGAAATCTAGTCGCGCTACTTTGATCCCGGTTGACTGCTCCATTGTTTGGCACGCAAGGACAGTATTGGTGCAATGGTAACACCCGGCATTGTCCTGACGAAGGTAGGCCCAGGTAATCTCTGGATATTCCGTTTTCAGTGTTTTTAAAACGTGCTGCATCATCAGGATCACGGCAGTGCTGTCCTGACTGCAAGACTGAACAATGTGGATGAATGCCTGGGACTGGAGTTCCCCACTTTTCCTCCGAAACACAACAGAGATGTGCCAGGAAATTCCCCTCTTCCCGAACCAATCTTGCTGTGATTCCCTGTACAGCTGGGGGAGGAACTTCATGGCCCAGTCGTTGACAATCAGCACGGTGTTGTCGTCCAGCAGTTGCAGAACATCCATCCTCGATTTATCCTGCTGTACTGACCGTAACTGGTGGGCTTTCCATGCCTGAATAGATCGCTTTGCAGACTCATACAGAAAGAGAATTTCATCTCTTTCATCCTCGTTGCGAAATTCAGCATCTTGCGCAGCTTCACCGACCTCTTGTAGGGGACCATTGAGGGCTTGGCACTGATCACACAGCTCGTTATGCTTGTGGTCACACCGCTGTTTGAACGCAGACTCAGATGGGTCGCTCAGTGCGTATACGCTGCAGTGGTCAGCCACTCTAGCCTCACTGTCTATGTGCACCTGATTAGGCAAAGAGACATGTTATTTTTACACTACGAAAATAAATGTCTGCTGCTGTTTCAGTTATGTTGTTGTTGCTGATCCTGCTGCTACTACTACTACGACTTCTACTTCTACTGCTGCTGCTACTGCAGCTACCACTACAACTCCCACCACCACCACCACTACCACTACTGCTGCTGCTACTGCTACTACTACTACTACTACTACTGCTACTGTTACAGCTACAGCCATCTCCTACTACCGCTGTTAAACGCTTCAGTTTTCGAATGTTTTGGCGAGAAAATTTCTGAACCCTTTCCCCTGAAAAATGGTCTCCTAAAAAATGATTCTAAACCCTTTCCCCTAAACAAGTATTTCCGGAAAAAAAAATGTGCACTACAGATACACTACAGTGTAAACAAGTGTACACTGTACTTTACCTTAAAATCGCTTTCAAGACAGAGCTTTCCCGCCTTCAGGGAATCTTTAATGCGGCTTGCCCACTCTCCGCCGTCAGCTCTGAGTGAAGAAATATCCTCCACTATGGAAGCAAGGTCATCAAATGCTCGTGCCCCTTCTGCTGCGAAATAATCTAGGCCTTGCAGGGACTTGCGCACCGACGCACTACACTCTGTCAGTATTCGTAGCATGGTACTGCGGCTGAAAGGCTTGAAGTTGGCCTCACTGCAATACTGGCTGGTATCATTGTGCGAATGATGTTTGGCACCGTGATAATTTTCCCGGACGAGAGCTGGAGGTACTTTTCGCCAAAAGGTAGGTCCTGTGATAAACCCCAGGAAATGATCCAGCTGGTTTGCGTCTATCCTTAGTCTTGGGGACTCGCTGGTGGGCACTGGGGCATGCCGTCCATACTGAACACGGTGCAGGTTGGCCGTTGTGTAACGATACTGGGTCAGACCGGGTAGAAATTCAGATATGGCTCTGAAACTGGCGACTCCTGACATTACGGACAGCACCTGCCGCCGTGTGTCCCAGCTGGTTGCATTGCTATATGCCTCTGCCAGTGCTTCTAGGTAAGCTGTCTCTGATGGAAGAGATGCTTGATGGAGACCCTGTTGCTGGTTCACGGCACCGGACGTCTGTAGCGCTTTCCACAGATGGGGAGCGTTATTGGGAGAAATCACTTTAAGTACAGCTGCAACAATCTCACCAGATCGCTGGACATAGCGCTGTCTTGTACGCACACTGACTTCGCCCCAATCCAGCCAAGGCCTTCCAAGCGACTGGATTTGACATTCATTGAGGAAAATGTTAAGGGCATCTCTTGGTCGGGCTCTCACCCTTGAAGATCCATTCCCTTCTCCAGAAGAAGAAACTGTACTGGCTGTCTCAGGAGAAAGGATAGGGCTGTCATCAGAGATCTTTATTCGCCCAACGCCTGCTGTCAGCTCGTCAGATGCAGCACTAAGATCTTCTTCCTGTGTTCCAAAGGGGCAAAATGCACACTGTTTAATATATTAATGGGAAAAAAAACCATTGCTCTGCCACCTTAAGTTCATGATGCTCGTGCACAATTTTGTTGTAACACATAAAACGTGAAACGATCAGCTTTTTTAATGCCAACAGACACTGAAATGATGTTACCTCTTCCTGTGGAGATTTGTCGCTCTCTTCGAGAGTGTATGCCTGCTCTTCTGTTTGACTGCCAGTGGCTTCAGCCGTCTGCGCAGGTTCACTGACACCTTCAGTGACCGCCGCACTTGCGATAAGATTGGCCAAATATTCTCTGCACTGCCTGCAAATAGCTGTATAATTGTACGTAAAAAATATATATACTTGTTACTTAATATTTGTTACCTCCAAGTTCATTTGGTAATAGAGAATTCAGAACTCCGCCCTGCGGAAACCTCTTCACTATTACGGACACCCGTTTATTACCTGTATTACTTCATCCACATTTCCGAGAAAGCTAAAATACCCACAAAACATATATATCGCACATGGCGTGCAAGAGGTCCTTATGCACTTTTACTGTGTCTTCTTGTACCCTGAATTTCAAGTCATCAGAGTGGAGTGTTATGGCCTTTTTAAAGTTCAAACTCCATTTGAAAGTTCGGGACAGGTAACTTACCGATGTCGCGCAAAATATATATTTTCTTTATTTTTCAGAAAAAATAACGTACCCTAAAAACCATTGCAAAGTCGAGAGAACATAACAATCCAATAAGTTACCCAATTTCCAAAGAAATGTATGCGCGGGCTAC
>BLFK01001121.1:806142-808642 GCA_014634185.1 Astreopora myriophthalma
TAAAAGACAAGCAAGTTGGGAACCACTAAAATGATGAAATGCAAGTGGTCGTTGACTTCTCAGAGGACACTGTGAAGTCGTACAAGTTCTTCGAACCAACCGTCTTCAAGTACTGCCAAGAACTACTACACAGCTGCACAAGAGATCAAGACATAACACACCTCGATTTAGCGGCAGTGACTGAAACAATTTCAATGGCAAAGCTTCCATACTACAGGTCAGTCTTTTGTATCAATTATAAAAAGAAGCATTGCTACTTGCAGATTTTACTATTACGGCCTTTATAAACATTTTGAAAATTCTTCATGTTTATTCAGTGTGAATCTTTGCACACCAAGAAAACTAAAATTACTTGGTTTATCAGAAAACTGAGATGCCAAACAGCAAATATATGCAATAAGCTCCAATAAAACACTACGGTTTCAACAATTCAACTATTGAAGCATGTATCACGTTTAAAACAGTATTATGTTGCATATGAGTTCTTTGTGGACTCAACGACGCTAACATTTTCCTTAACAAATTGAAATCTTGCCACAGAAACTTGAAATTTACCATGGAGAGGGTTGAACAGAATACTATCCCTTTTGTTGGCATGAACATCACTAAAAGCAGCAACAGGCTCGAAACATCAGTATACAGAAAGTCCACAAATACTGGCTTACTCCTGCACTACCACAGCCATGTGGACAAACGTTACAAAGATTGCTTACTCGCCACTATGATCCATTGTGCATATCAGCTGTCATCTACTCCTACTGAGTTTTCTGCTGAATGTAACAAGCTCTGCTCTACTTTCCTCAACCTCGACTACCCAATTAATTTGATCAATTCAGCGATCAATAAGTTGTTGCGTAACATCGACAACATCGACGCAGCCAAGAATACAAGAGATGATAGCTCTACCATCATGGTTCCACTACCATTTAAAGATCAACAATCAGCCAACTCCGTCAGGAAGCAAATGCAACATTTGAGTGCCAACATTAGTGTCCAAATTAAACCCTTCTTTCAGTGAAAGAAGATGGGTCATATTCTCCCTCTAAAAGAGAAGAAGTCCCATATTGTCAACAATCAATGGTTTACAAATTTGAGTCGCCAAACGTGACATATGTGCGGCCATTTTCATCCTTTGCAAACTTGAAGTGTTCAACGCGCAAGTCATAGTTTTCTTGCCTTCCTCTTAACCCAAAATGTTGGGTCACCAAGTACCAAGTTGTGTTTAGAAGGACTTCTGGAGTATGTTGTCCAAGTTGACCCTCTTTCCACAGCAGTTCTTCTTCTTCCCAGGTGAGTGCATCTGTTGCGTTTGGTCGTGTTCCCTTGCCTTCGTGCCAAAAGGTTATCGCTTTCCCCTTCAGAATTTTGTTAGACTTTGCGAATTCCCTTCCCCGAATAATTGAAACCTTATAACCTTTGTTCTTTAAGTAGCGGTCTAGCGACGCTTGCATAACTCCAAGGGACTCTGGCTCATAGTCACTGCTGTCCTTTTTCTTTAGCTCGGTGTAGAAATCTCCGAGAACTTCGTCAAGATCTTCGGGCGAGAGATTTTCAGTTGCTTTTCGGTTTCTTCTTCTCGTTAGCCCACTCCAAGTACATGCAGAGCCAAGTTTCGGTTGACTTTTTGGTGTTTTTGTTTACTGCTGCTTCTTCATAAGCAGCTTTTTGTTTGGCTGAGACGGAAAACCTGGAAGTTTCATCCGACCCCATTGCTCAAATGTGACTTATACAATTAAATTTAATTGTTCAGCTATTGATACAATTTGGGATAAATTGATCCACTTCCAACCAATCAGAAGCGAGTATTTACAGTAGCAGTATTATTAGTCAATAAACATTTTGGTCTTGATTTGGTGTCGTTTAACGATGTCGCCTTGGATTGGGGCAAAATTTTGTGCAAACACGACCCGTTGTTTCGAGCGTGGATCGGAGTGTTCATATGCACTTTTCACAAGTTTGAAATGGTGTGCTATACTTTGAATCATCTCAATGTCAGAGTGTAAAATACTGAAGCGCTGAGTCGACTAGAAGACCACTTATTTGAAATGCTCTGAACGGCAGAAATCTCTAGGAGAAGGTAGTGTATAGTATTTGCTTCACTTTATTAACTGTCATTAAATGTATCAATACTGTGAATGATCGAACGTGTTTGAATGACTTCACTAACCAACTAGTGTGAGGTACTCTTTCCATTACATTTCGTAATACGGTCTTGGTTTGAGTTTGTTTATTGAATCTTTTCAGGCGAGTCGCGCCTGCAATGATGTAAAAGTTTTTTCTGGTCACAGTAGTCCTTGGGAGGATGCAGTTGTCAATTTCATGCGTGCAGAGGAATTCTATTTGCTGATCAGCTAATTTCTGTTTACATTTGCCAGCAGTCTGAACGGTTTTAAGTTTGCAAGTTCAGTAGAATTGAACCCTGTGGTGTATCTGCCTTGCTTGGATGCTGTCTAATTTACATATTGAACGTGTATTCCTTCTGGTTGTGTTTCAATATAAT
>BLFK01001121.1:810756-834803 GCA_014634185.1 Astreopora myriophthalma
TCCCACTTGTATTTGTACGGTCGTCATTTTACCATTTTGACAGACCACAAGCCACTGGAATGGATTTTTGGTCCCATGGCAGCAATGCGTTTACAGCGCTGGGCAATTATTTTGTCAGCCTTCGAATACAGCATCAGATTTCTACCTTCAAAGCAAAACGCGGTCGCTGATGCACTGTTGTGGTTTCCTTTGCCATCAATAGGGACCTTAAGATACCCTGGACGCGGCCTAGGAGGACGGCAACCGGAAGTAAATTCGCACTGTCTTGAATTTAATTTGCATAAATGTCACGCCACTTGTCAGCCTCCACCTCAGTGGCGGCGATGACGAAGTTCATTTTGGCGGCCTCTCAGAAAGGTGAGTTAGTTTTGCGACTTTTTCCCTTAAAATAAGACGATTTGCACAAAATTTCTAAACCTTATTATAAAGAAATATATTCCTAAGTTGTTTTGTACAATTTTGTTTTCATAACTCAGGTTCTAGCGTGTTTATAGAGGGAAAGGTGAGCGTGAAGTCTAAAGAAAGGAATCCGAAAGCGGGTGAATTTCCTCACACCAGAGTGTTACTTCCATTAGTATGGTAACGGAATGGACAAACAAGCACGACCTTGCTCTTGCTCGCGACGTTTTGTTATTGGAACCGTATCGTCACAAAGCAGGGACAGTTCAAAGAGGGAAAGTGTACATTGAAGTTTCTTGTCACTAAGAAATCTGTGAGGGAGCATCTTAAGCTTTTACTGGACAAGTATCCTGCAAGAATGCAGAAGGAACGGAGAAATAGTGGAGTGGAATTGGAGGAAACAGCTGGACTAAGCCCTCAAGGAGGTCAACGAGAAGTGAGAAGCAGTGGAAGAACAAGATATATGGTTGCTGAATAACAAGAAAAAGACAGAAGAAGACAGAGCGATGGGAGAGGAGGTCCGAAAAAAGGCGTGCGAAAAGCTGGGTGAAATGATGAAACGGAAAGGAGAAGGCAATGGTTCATCAGAGCCGAAGAACAAAAGGTCATGAAAGGGTGTAAATGATACCATAGAGTTTCTGAGGGAAAAGGCAAACATTGATATGGCAATGAAACAAGAAGAACAGAAAGCAAGAAGGGAGGAGCACAAGCGGCAAACAAGGCTTTATGACCTAGCATTTGCTAATCAACAACAGCAGCAACAACAACAGAGCAATCAACTCATGAGTCTGATGATTGGCCTCATGCAAAAAATTGCAGATAAATAAGACCTTTAATATTGACATCGAAGCATTCCAGTGACACACTTTAATGTTTACTTCAGATTGCTTGTTTGCTACTTAATTCTACACTTGTGTTACAACAGCTTGTTAAGATTTCAAAAGTTTGATAGCATTTTGGGATGGAAATCCTTTTGTGTTCTTTGGTTTTTATATAATTAGCACAAAAAACTACTTTTGGAACATAGCCATGAGTACAAAAGCATCAGGTATTTGTAAACACTCTGCTTAATGCGGTAGGTCGTGTTTATTCACGCGGAACTCTGCTCTGCACTCTGAATCTGCCATTTCTTCAAGGTTAAATCTTTCGTACTCTTCATACGGTATTTCTAAGTTCTTTGAAAAGCTGCAGTCATAGAGGACCACGAATTCTGCGTCAGAAATGATGTCGGCCAAATAACATCCTGCTAAAAGCTCTCTGGTCTTCTTAAACGAAGTCATAACAGCGAAGCTCCTTGATTCCCTGTCTGGATCTGTTTGTTACTTGTTTCGGCCTCAACTTCCACGATGCAAATCTTAAGGTTCGTAATGTTGAGCGGCGAGAATGCAATCTTCAAGGTCGAAGAACGACTAGTAGACTTGCTGCCCATTACCCACAAGGAGATCAGCCACGCAACACAAGTGGACCCAGCCCTATCTAAAGTGTTGGAATTCGTGAGGCACGGTTGGCCACAGCATGTTGAAGATATACGCCTGAAACCCTATTTCAACCGTCGATTTGAATTATCAGTCGAGCAAGATTGCCTTTCATGGGGTTAGGAGTCATCATCCCTTCCCGCTATCAAGCAGATATGCTGGAAGAGCTGCACACAGCTCATCCAGGCATTGTCCGGATGAAAGAGTTAGCACGCAGTTACCTGTGGTGGCCAAACGTTGACATACAAATTGAGTAAATGGTGAGAAACTGTGCTAGCTGTCAGCAGGTTAGAAAACCACTAGCCATGGCTCCACTTGCACCTTGGATGTGGCCAAGTAACCCGTGGCACAAGATTCTCATAGATTATGCTGAAGACGAGAACGGGCATTACTTCATTGTTGTGGACGCACATTCACGCTGACCTGGGATCTTTTTCATGTCACGCAACACATCGGCAGGGGGGGGTGGAACAATCTCAATTTTACGGGAACTGTTTGTGAAGCACGGTTTGCCACTTCAGTGTGTTAGTGATAATGGTCCTCAATTTCAGTGAGGAATTCACGTACTTCTGAAGTTGAATGAGGTAAAGCATGTACGAGTAGCACCCTACCACGCAGCAAGTCATGGTTTAGCAGAACGTATGGTGCAGTCTTTCAAGATCCACATGAAGACCTGGAAGGGCAGCAAGTTGTCAGTTCCGCAGCATACTGCCAACTTCTTACTGAGATACCGGTCAACAAGGCATCCCATGATTGGCAGTACCCCAGCTAAGCTCTTCTTAGGACGCAAGCTTCGGACCCTGCTTACTCTTCTTAGTCCAAATACAGGAGAGAAAGTCATGGATTCACAAGCTAAACAGAAAGCAACACATGATGTACACGCTAAGTTTAGAGAGTTCTACCCTGGTGACAGAATCTTGGTAAAGGATCTGCGAAAGGAGAACACCTGGTAGCCAGGCTCGGTTGCTGAACGAAGTGGGCCAAAATCTCATAGTTGTGCTCAACGATGGTCGAGTTTGGAAACGACATTTGGACCACCTGACGTGTGATAGCATGGACAGCGGTTTCGCAGCAAGAGGATGAACAAGAACTTAAGAGCGACGCTGCAGATCCAGCTCCATACACCTCAGGAACAACAGATGTTCCAGTACCTTGTCAGTTACCAGCAGACCTACCTGTCGTGAAACCAGCAGATTCTGGAGATCAAGTTATGTTGGAGACGTTAGAATTCCCTCCTGTTGCAGAGAAGTCAACACCGGTTCAGGGTCAATCAGGGTCGATCAGCCGGACGCCACTTCGCCAATCCAGTAGAGTGCGCAAGGCACCGGACAGATTGATGGAGAAAATATGACATTCTTGGACACCTTACGTTACATTTGTTAAAGACTGTAATACAATTCAGGACATTGTGATAAGAGAGTTAACGTATCGTTTTCAGTTCATCAGTCTTGGACAGTTAGTGGTTGTAAAAGTGTCCTAGTTAAGTTAGCAACACCCGAGAAAGGGGGGGATGTGGTGTATTTGCCTTCTGGTTGTGTTTCAATATAATAATGTTAAGCTGACTGTTTATTATTCACGGCAACGACAAAATACGTTACAAACCACAAGTTAAATACTCAGAAAGACTCTATTCACGCCAAACTCTTTACGTGACTCTGCATGCGAATACTTTGTTATTTGCATATTTTCACCTTGTTATTCTCATTTTCATTTCACTCATTATTGACTTGATAATGACGTTAAGCGAACGTCAAAACGTTGTCGTATTTTTAAACTTTTAACCGAGATGGTTTTTAATTTTTTAAACTTTTCAACTGCAATTCTTTATAGTTAAATTGTTCAACAAATCTCTTCTTCTACGTATTTATTCTCTAATCTTCAATATTAGATTGGTTGGTGACAACATTGGCATGATGGTGCATGTAAGGGTACAAAGTGTGCAGCATAACAATAGGTCCACCCATTGGACCCAACAGTGTGCGGTCCTCAGCCCGGTCAACAATTCCTTGGAAAGCAGACGACCACAGAAGTCCATCAAAGATCTTCAACTGACCAGTCTCTTGCCAGATAAGGGTGTTCGTGAAAGGTTAAAGCAGAGGTGGGCTGTTCTGATTTCCGGGGTTGGGTGCAGATATTTGTCCACGTTTCAATCCCTCCGGGATGCGGGATGTTGTCATTTGGCACATACACCACCCATACACTGAACAATTGTCTTCTAAATCTCAAACTGTTAGTACTAACTTTTATGGTTAAAACAAAAAGTCGTTCTCCAAGTCAGTGGTTGCCAGTTTTTTCCGATTACTTCGCATAAGTATTCATGAGATGCTTAAGTTCAGAACACTTGCTTTATGCAAAAAAAATGCCATTGAGTTATATGTATACCAATCAAGCAGTTCCAGCTTTACCAAACGTTTATACATTGCGTTTGGTTGTGCAAACCTAATATCACAGCAAAGTCAATAACCATAACAGCTTTGTCTAAAGTGTGCCTTCAATATTAATAGGATGAGTGAATGGTGCTCAGGAAACATGAAAAGATATAAGTTTACTCAGTGTTATTTTCCATCATTTGATGTTTTCTTATGGGAATTACGTGTTGGGCAAAGTTTGAGGTTGAAGAAAAGTCTTTCTAGCGTCCATTTTCAAATGATCTTTTGTGTCAAAGAACCACAAGCATTGCTGGATGGCAACCACTTCAAAAAAAAATTAGTCGCCAGCAATAAACAGTGACCAGAGAATCGCAATTTCAAGTTAACCAATATTTATTTATTACTGAAATGCTCTTTGGGAGTGGAGTTCTTTAATCCAAATGTTGGAAGTGAAATGGCTCAATGAATGCTTTCCAACCAATAGAAGTATGTTCCTGCCATGAAGAGTAAAGAGGGGACAGTTATTCTGAAGCATGTTCCATTTCACAGTGATCAACTCTTTGAAGAAAGAGCCAGGAGTGTCCGGTGGGCTTACCAGGATGAAGACTACGAACATGACAGGCTTGAAGGGCTTAAGAGTCATTGTCTGAGAAAACGAGGCAGGGCTAAAAGATGGGGGTCGGCAGATTTCAAAGATATTCTGGTCATGCAAAGTCTATCCATATGAATACGAATGGTAGGGGTCTAACGAATTTTAAATGTTTTCTCTCGGAGAATGACCACCCCCCTCGTTTTTGACTCTGATGAGGCCTGAAACTATTCTAATTAAGGTCAATTTTGAGCGCCTAGAACTCATAATTTCCTCGCCATTTTTGGATGGAAACTTTTTGTGCAATCTTAGCGTTTATTCACTCATGCTTTGGTGAAAAAATATTTTAGTTTTTTCAAGAAATTCATTTTTTATTTGGCCTCAGAAAAACGTCAATTTACACAAATTTTTGAACACTCAAATTTGCACCTACTGTAAATCGCTTTCTTTCAATCCAGCGGCAGTTTATTTTTTATTTGAAACTATTTTTGCATTCTTTAAAGTCAATGTAACACGGAAAGAACAAGAATTAATTGGGGGAAAAATTTGTGTTGTGTTACAGGGAGGCGAGAAATCCGGTTAGTCACGCTCTAATACACAATTCCTCTCAAGTATATTTTCAATTATTTTTTTCGTTGTCACGCAACTTGTCTTATCGCGGCTTCCAAAATAACACACATAGCCGTCATTATCTCTACTGAATAGGGTATAGGAATTCACACCTGAACTTGCTCTGCCAATTATGGACATTTATAACTGCTCACTCAGGGGGGGCTATGTACCTGATCTGCTGAAGTGATCTATAATCAACCCCATGCCCAAGGTTTCTCCCTCACAAGAAATTCAAACTGACTTGTGACTTATTTCTTTTACCTGCACCCTCGCCAAAGTCATGGAAGGGTTTGCGTGCAGCAGGCTTGTGGCACAAATTTCGGAAAATCTTGACCCACACCAGTATACAAGGGAGGGGCACTTCACTAAGGACACCTTGATTTATATCCTACAGGTGATACATGAAGCAACAGATAGTGGGAACTGTGGAGCTAGCATGTTCTTTGCTGATTACTCAAAGGGTTTCGACTTGATTGATCATTCCATTCTTCTCAGGGAGTTGGTGCTTTTCGATATAGACAACGTGTTAATTAACTGGATTAGGGCCTTTTTCACTGAGAGATTGCAAGTTGTAAGGATTGGAAACTCTCTGTCTGATTGGAAATCACCCAGGGGAGGTATTCTGCAAGGGACGAAACTGGGTGTGATTTTGTTCGCTGTGATGAGTAACAATCTTTTGCGTGACTGGCATTTGAGGATTAAACTTGTTGAGGATTAAATTTGTTGATGATACCACAGCATTGGAAATCTTACCAAGGAATGGTATTACAGTGCTATGCAAAAGTAATGAGAGCGAATTTCATCGAAATTCGTGCTTTGTTCTCATCGAAATTTGTTGAAAATTCGTCTTAGATTCGCTGGAAATTTCGCACATTTGACATGCGAAATTTCATGCAAGTTGGTGAAATTTTGTAAGATAGAATGAAATTTCGTTCAGGTACGTAGCCCCGTAAGTGCCGTCCAAAACTTTCCTTTTTTTTTCCACGACTTTCTTTTTTTGCGACTTTTTTTCGCGACTTTGACCATGGGCTCAGAACCAGAGTCGTGCAGCTCGAGCGAAAAATGGCATCAACAACATCATTGTCCATGTCGTTAGGGTTAGAATAAAACTCACTCGATCGTTCCTCGCTCATTCGTTTTATTCTTCACAACTCGTGAAAATCGTACGCACTCACCAACTATGAAGTAATCTACATTAAATGGCTCTTAATTCGCATTTAAGGTCATTCTACCTCTTTCACTGCATCTTGTGTTGCTGACGATGCCATTTTTTGCACGTGCTGCATGACTCTGGTTCTGAGCCCACGATCAAAGTCGCGAAAAAAGAAGTGGGGGAGTGTAAAAAAAAGTCGTAAAAAAAAGTCGCAAAAAAAAAGGAGAGTGTAACTTTTGGATGGCACTTACGGGGCTCTGTACTCAGGGCTTCGAAAAATTGAAGAAGCGAAATTTGGAAGAAGCGAAATTTGGAAGAAGCGAAATTTGGAAGAAGCAAAATTTGGAAGAAGCAAAATTTGGAAGAAGCAAAATTTCGAAGAAGCGAAATATCAACGAAAATTCTTGCTGAAGGGAACAAAATATCAGCGAAATTTCGCAACTGAGGAGGCGAATTTTTGAACAAGCGAAACATTAGCGAAAATTCCTGCTCACTGGAACGAAACAGCAATGAAATTCCGGAAAACCGCTACACTTGCAAAGCATACCCATGCTAGAGAAAATATACTGAAGAGCTGAAGCACTCGGTCCTACAGTGAGGTGCTAGATCTTTGTTACTTTGTCAACTAATTTTCATTCCCCACGATCACACGCAATAACAAAAATAACATACCATATCCAATCAGCCACTGATCCTTAACAATCAGTCATCGATCCTGGTAACCCACATTCCAACGTGCATGTTCATGACAAGCTTAATTAATGCCCTGGCCTGGGCAAAGGAACCAAGTGTAGTTTTGCATAATTTCTTGACCAGCAGTACGTTTAAAACTTGCTAAACCCTCCAAATACACTGTAAAAGATTAATACAAACCTCCATCCATCTGTAAACAACCACGCATCTAACCCATGTTCTCTCTGTTCTCAGATGAAAAGAGAGAGAGCCTGGGATCAAGGTTGTTTGCAAGAGATGAGTCACGCAAAACGTCACACAAACCACAACCAACCGGGCATTAGTTCTTTCATAATAAGCGAGCTTTCTGCCCTCGGGTCCAATTTTGTAATCATACATGTACATCTTGCAACATACAGCCTGTAATGGCACAATTATCCGACATTAAAAAAATATCAACAACTCGAGCATCCTTGACGTCTGCTTCAAGCAATCGAAGAGGCCCTTAGCAACAGCTACCACACAAAAGCCTCGCTTTTGGTGCTACCTAAGTGCAGGATTATAAACATGTCGAAGTATCACCCCTTCAAAGGCAAAGTGGTAAGTTTGATTTCCGTTCTATCGGTTTGCTCAAATTTTAATAAATTAATCAAGACTATTTGCAACAGCCAAAAATGTGTGCCGTAGAACTAAAATGGTCTTCAGTCTTTGTAGTCCTCATTCTTTAGTTGCAGACAGCCAGAAATAAGTTTGCATTGGCTACCGGAAGTTGAGTCTGGTTTCGTTGTTATCAGCAGCATTTCATGTGAAGGGAACTTGTGATTCAACACTAATGATGATCGACTACACTGCATAAAAACGCTTTGGCAGGAACTACATACATGTGGGGTTTTTTTGGCATATGGATTGTTTGGTTATGCACATTGTGGGTTACGTTTAACCATCCTCAAAAGCTGGTGAGTTTAATTTATTTAAAAGATCCACTTAAATAGAACAACTGTGAGGAGACTGGGTCGGGCATGGAGCGAGAGTAAACGCACTTTTGTGAGCTCCAGCTTAAATGTGAATTTATGGGAGTTTTTTGAAGTTTTTAATGACAGATATATTTTAAAAACTTAAAAGAAAAAGCAGAAAGAGTAGCTCTACCTCTAGCGAAGAGGATAACCAACCATCTGAAGATAAAAGATCAAAACTCGACCTGTCAGAAGAGGATTGCGTAATTGCATTCAGTACTAGAAATGGCAGAAGATGTGTTGCCTAAACTTGACATTGTCCTTAAAAAACTGGAGGCGGTGGAAACAAAATTCAACAACTTTGAAAGCTATGTCAAAAACGTGGATGCTAAAGTGAATGCGTTAATTACGAAAGTGGAAACTCTGGAGGCGACAACAAGAAATGCAATGAAGTCTATCGAAGAGCTCAACAGAGGATTGGCATTCCTCAAAAGCGTGGTCGAAGGGCTAAAGAAACTGGAGAAAGACTGCACCGCTCTCAGACAAGAGGTTCTCTACATGGGAGTTTACCAAAGGAGGGAAAACCTTCGTTTTTATTGTATTGAAGAAGACCCTGAAGGTGCAGAAGAAACGGGGCAAGTGTTGATAGATTTCTTGCAGTCAGAGCTTGACATTGACCATGCCAGCGATATAGAATTTCAGAGAGTTTACAGAATCAGTCCTTTTAACCAGCAAGCGCCCAAACCTCGACAGATCATCGCACATTTTCTTCGATATCCGGATCGTGAAAGGGTCTTGAGCAACGCTAGGAAATTGAAAGGTAAAAATTCTGGAATATCTGCGGATTTCCCTAAAGAAATCGATGATCGAAGGAAGAAGGTGCTGCCTAAGTTTTTTGCTGCAAAGAAGGTGGGCAAGTCGGCCTATTTTAGTAGGGCCGAGCCTGATAAGCTGTTTATCGATGGCAGGTTATTTTCTTCTTAGACTTGCCATTCAGACTATGTTGATTCTCTTCCCATTTTGTAATGTAATGGAGCCGCAAAGTTAATTTACGCTGTCCATTCGTTTGCACGACCTTGTCTGTTGGTAGCTTAATTAACAGCTTATGCTGGCTACTATTTTAATACTGCTTTCCATACTATTGTGTAACATGTTTGCTTTATGTGCGTTTTCAATACTGTTAATTTTTGTCATTGTCCGGTTCTTATTTTTCGGGAGGCTTTATCACCACATTCTAAATTTCGTCGCACATAAGCCCTTCACATTGTTTTCTCGCACAAAGGAGCAAGGTAAAAGGTTATACTTTTGTATTTAATTTGTCTAATTCACAAAGCACAATGTAAATTTTGGATTGTTATCACTTAATGCTCGGGGAATTTGAACTCTTGAGAAGCAAAAGGCACTTTCACTGGTTGTCCAAAAATAAGGCCGACATGGTTTCTTTTGCAAGAAACTTACAGTTCGCCAGATGTTGAAAATATATGGAAACGACATCTTTACTTTGCTCAGGGCTCTGAGCATAGTAGAGGTGTCTTGATTCTTGTTAAAGAAAGTCTTTATTTTGAATTGAAATCATGTATACATGATAAGCAAGGCCATTATACGTGTATCATTTTAAAGGGAAGTTTGCAGGAGCAACCGTTTGTTTTTGTTAATATTTATGCTCCAAATAAAACCAGTGAGCAGTGCATCTTTTTCCAGGAGATTCAAACTATGCTTGATAGTCTAATTATAGAAGCTGACTGTGATATAATCATTGGAGGAGATTTCAATGTAATTTTGGATCCTGAGTTTGATGGCGTAGGAGGAAAGCCTAAATTAAAAGAATGTGTCAAACTAATAGAACAAATCCGCCTGTCATTTGACTTGATAGACATCTGGAGAATTAGGAATCCGGAGGAGAGGCGTTTGTCGTGGCCACAAAAAAATCCAGTTATTCAGCGACGATTAGATTTCTGGCTAACTTCAAGTAGTTTAGAAGAGGACATAGAGAACGTCGACATTATGCCTGCTGTTAAATTGGATCACTCAGCAATCACATTGTTTATTAACGGAATTGAAGATGAACGCCATGGACCCTCCCTTTGGAAGTTTAATGCAAGCTTAATTGATGATGAAACATATGTATCACTCATTAGAGATACATATTGCACATGGATTGAGGAAGGTAGAGAAATTGAAGATCCCCGGGTTCTGTGGGACTATATTAAATATAAAATTCAACAAGAAACGATTGTCTATAGTAAATCCAAGGCTAGAGAAAGAAGAGCAACATTAACGAGTTTGGAAAGGAAGATAAAAGATTGTCAAATGGCATGCGATAAAGACCCAAGCTCAAAAAATGTGAATGATTTGGAAATTCTTCAAACAGAGTATGACTGTATGTACGAGTTTATTGCACAAGGGACAATTGTAAGATCAAGGGCGATCTGGTATGAATATGGCGAAAAAAGTAATCAATATTTCTTGAATTTGGAGAACTCTCGAAAAAGGAAAAGTTGCATAAGAAAACTAAACACAGAAAATGACAAAAGTACGACAAATCCTAAAGAGATTCTAAATGAAATTCAATTATTTTATGGAAACCTGTATGATAAGAACGTTGACCATTCAGATGAAAATTTAATTGAACTTTTTCTCAGTACAGTGAATACCAGTAAGTTAACAGATGAACAACGTGATTCAATAGACAAACAACTTACTATGAGTGAATGTTTTGCAGCCTTAAAAACTTTCAAGAAAAATAAAACACCAGGAAACCACCCACTAACAGTTGAGTTTTATCTTGCATTCTGGCCTCTTTTTGGAAAATGTCTCGTTGAATGCCTAAATTTCACGTGTCGTCATGGTGAATTGTCCATCTCCCAAAAACAAGCAATGATTACTCTAACTGAAAAGAAAGAAAAAGACAAAAGACTTCTAAAAAATTGGCGTCCAATATCGCTGATAAACATGGATGTCAAAATTGCATCTAAAGCAATGGCTATGAGGTTGGAATCAACTTTACCCTTCCTTGTTCATCACAGTCAGAATGTGTTTGTTAAAGGAAGATCAATTTTTGACGCGATAAGAACAATCAATGATATTTTAGAATATGCAAACAGTAATAACAGACCCAGAATTCTGGTAGCAATTGATTTTGAGAAGGATTTTGATGCCCTTAACCGAACTCTCCTGGTCAAAGTGTTGCAAAAGTTTAATTTCGGAACATATTTTTTACAATTGATCCGGACTTTTTATACAAATCTATCAAGTTACGTGTTAAATAATGGTTTCGCAACCAGCTTTTTCTCTGTCAGCCGTGGAGTCAGACAAGGTGACCCGCTTTCACCTCTACTATTCATTCTATCTTTGGAAATACTTGCATGTTACATTAGACAAGATCGCAATATCCACGGTTTAGTAATCAATAATGAGGAAATAAAATTCACTCTTTTGCTGATGATGTAACATGTTTTCTTAAGAGATAGGTTTTCTTATTTGCACCTATTTGGAATCCTTAAATTCTTTTCAAGGTTTCCCGGTCTACGTGTAAATGATGATAAAACTGAACTATTTGCAATTGGACTGCAAAAATTAGTACAAGAAGAATTTTATCATAAAACGTGCACATCGATTAAAATATTAGGAATTTATTTTGATTATCATAAGACAACAAGACGGAATTCAAACTTCAACTCTATGCTCAAGTCCATTAAAAAAACTCTTAAGAGAAAGTCTGCGTTAGATTCGACTGGTCAATCTAGGGCCAATCGTTCGATTTCCTTCAAATTTTCAGCAACAGGCAAAGTTGATATAATATTAACGAAAACACATTTCTTTCGATTCTAAACTTAACAAGACTCGAAATTTTGAGGCAAATGTTCAACCCTCCCGAATCCCCTAAAATCGACCATTCACTGAGTCGAAATTAACCCGTTTTCAGATGTTTGCCGCCGAAATAATATTAATCCGAAAACCCTTACATTTATACCACGAACACATACACTATACGTCTTTACAAATATGGTACATAGAACCCATATTATTGAGAACTTTTGAAAGGAGGGCATCTCAAACATACCAATGTTAGCGATTCGGAGCGTGTCAAGTGCTGCAACAAAACGAACATTTCTCAAAATTCTGACTTACTCTGGAAGTCTCGTGTATTTTTTCAAAGAGTAGTAGGATAGTGTCCTTAAACTACGGAATAATATTTAGTGGCTCCATCCTGCGAAAATTTAGGGCCCAACAATTTTGGGCAAATCTCTCATTTTCCGACATGTGTTGTGTGACAGCAATGGCATCCAAAGGCAACAAATTTCGACTTTTTCTGTCTTGACCGCAACTTAAAGTAGACAAATACGTTTTAAAAGGGTAAACAATTAAAAACATACCTTAAACGTTCCACTGTTTTGCTTCCAAGACTTCATGTTTCACCAATTAACTGTCAGCAAACCTGATGGCCGTGTCACGGATACTGTGACACGGGATCCGTGTTTTTTATTACAGTGTAGTTGGCTTGCAGGTGACGATCATGCTAGCTAAAAACCTGAACATTTCTACAGAGTTCCATGAAATTAGTTCTGTTATTCAACAGGGCACTCTGCCGACCAAACAATTATCAGTTGCAGAGAAAGATTTTTGAACGTTGCAGAAACGCTTTTGAAAGTTGTCGTCCATCTTTGTTTAGATATAACCGCTGACCGCAAAAACACTTCCGTCTGGGAACAGGAAATGAGGAATAACTTTTCTCCTTGATTAAAAAAAGTAATAAACAGCATAAAATCAAACAGGGTTTTGTGTCATGACTCTTTTTGTTGTTATTGTGAAAAAAGAGATGCGTGTTATTGAGTATAGTTGTAACACACTGACGTGTCTCCATCAAACATATACAATAATCTCCTCGTGTATGACTAATCAGAAAAATATAGTGACCTATCAATGATCATGTGAGTCGCTAAGAGGACAATGTCGAAAAGCGATATTTGCTCATTTTCCATTGTGTTGAACACCAAGTGTGGTCCTAATAGAGGTGACCATGACACAGTGTTCCTTCGCGAATGTTGCAGTGATATTTCTAGTCACCTGCGAAGTTGCCATTTGTCACGCGAGAAGATGACCGAAGTTGAACTTATACTGGCTCGTGCCAGGCTATTTGGCCTCGGAGGCAGTAAGGTCAAGGAGATGATCATATGTCCCACGCACAGAAATAATCTTGGCAGGTACTGGCAGCCTCCACCAACTTGCCAGTATCCTGAACATACTGGGAAGATCAAACGAGTTGATGGCGACAAAGTGATAAATTTAAAAACATCAAGAGAGATTTATACTCTGTATAGTGAAACAGCACAAGTGGGATCACGTAAGTTGTTAAAATGTTTTTTTATTCTATTTTTAAGTATGGACTTTTTGCCTTTTGTCTCAGTATCTATTTTATAAAGTAATTATTACTTTTTTTTGTCGCTGGCTTAGCGTTTTGTACGGCATGACGAAAAAAGCATAAGGGGAAACTTGAAGTAGCTACGTGGTTGCGTGACCAAGAAGACCAGCCCAATTGTGATGAAAGTTCAGACTGGAGGTAATATAACAGACTTGAAATAAATTAACTTTCCGGGATCATTCCTACTTTTCACGTTCTTAGTTTGAAATTAAAAGATGGAGAGTCTTTCTCTTGAGGGGCTAGCGGAAGCTAATTGTAATTTAAGCAGATCACAATCGAAGAAAATTCAGTTCTGACTGTAATGTATTGTGATGAATATAGACCTGGTATACGCCATGGGCTGGGCACAATGTGTCCATGGCTCGCAAACTTTTTACCTTTGTTGACTGATTCTGGTGGGTATATTTCTATCTTCCCTATATATACACGGTCTTCCACAGCATCGTCTCATACCACTATTTGGATTGAAGATGATAAAAGCTAAGATAATAAAACTCAAATAATAATGCATGGCATCTTTTTTTATAGTCAAGAGAACGTGTATAACATGCATAGTTTACATTCCACATGCACTGTGTTGTTCGGTCCTTATGAGTAATGACAGCCTCTATAGACATTTCCTTTGGTGTTACCATTATATTCATAGTAGAATATATATATATATATATTTTTTTTAAAACTAGGACTGCCAAACAAGAAGTCATGTTAGCGATAAGCAGTGTCCTATCTTCGACACCATATAGAAATTTTCCCACACTGCACAAAGGTGCCAACGAATCCGACCTATGCTGGACCCCTGGAGGTACCTGCAACATTTTTCAAGACTACAATCCCAGGAATGGAGGCATTACTTTTTTAAGTGGCCCGTGACGCGAGCGGGACGCGCCACTTCATACAATACCCGGATTTCATGGTGAATGGTCGTGCCATGGTCGTCGTCAGTTCTTTGCCGGCAAGCCAAGGCGTGTTTATGGAGCCACATGAAGCCCAAGTGGCAGGCCAACGCATATTTGTTTAATATATATTGTATGGACGAGTGAAGTGTGACATCAGTGGTGACGTCACAGGGGCACAGGACACCCAGGCGCTAATGTCACAACCAGGGGGCAGGTCAAGGCATATTTTTCACTTATTTTTATTCAATATGTATTGGATGGTGAAGTAGAGGATGATGTCAATGCTGACATCACAAGGGGTCACTTGTAAAGACCAAAGGTCTTCTTGTTTGAGTCTATTTCAGTAGCCTCCTCAACAGGCATCTCTTAGGGCGAAATGTTAAAAATTGGCCCCTCTGTGGTTAGTAAAAAGATATGTAGAAAAAAATAAATAAATAAAAGAATAATAATTGTAAGATATCTAATTAACCATATCTACTTTTTCAGTTGCCAGCAACGAGGCACAAGTTACTGACGACAAGGTAATGTCTACCTACAACACTGCTATGGGGCTAGTGGCTGACGAACTTGAAGCGCATCACAACCCACTAACGTTCCAGTTGTAAGTAACTTGGGAAAGTGCAATGCCAGAGGTAAAGGCGAAGTGCCTTGAAAAAGCAAAAGAGGACTGTCTTCTTGTGTGTAGTGTGATAGCACCAGAAAGTGGGGCAGATTTGTATGAATCTCTTACATCTCCGCCTCCAAATGAGCCTTCCAAAGATCTGAAAGCGCTGATGACAGCTTACCGAAATGCCAAGACCTCAGGCCTTAGGACACAGATCCTCAGTCTCTACGCATTCAGGTATCCAATCCATCAACTGAAAAACCTACATGAACCGTACGCAAAGCTAACACATTATCAAGTGAAGCGAGCTAGAGTACATGCCAAGCTGTATGGATCAGGAGCTGCACCAGAAAAGGTCCCAAAGCACCGTGTGTGCCTTGATATGGGAAAACTCAACCACTTCCTCAACTTCGCCAATAGACCGTATTTCTACCAAGACGTGGCTTATGGCAGTCCAATTCTTAAACTTGACAGCGGTCAAAAGATATCCATGCCAAATGTTATACGCACGGTCACCAGATCAACAATGGTGAAACAGTATCAGAGCTTTTGCGAGGAGGAAGGCTTCCAGCCTTTGAGCCGATCCACTCTCTACAGAATCCTGGATGTGAGAGAGGCATCACAACGCAGGTATAAACTTCTAATGCTCACATTTGACTTAAAAAACTCTTGATTATTATCTAGACTCGATTAACCTTTACCACTACACTAGCCTGCGTGGCTGGCGCTCTCATTTTATGAGTCTTGCGATTCGCGCAAAATCCGCCTTGTGCCTTTCTTTCTCTGCCAGCTTTGTATATAAAGGCTACACTATAATTAGATTGACAATGCTTTTTCCTCTATATACCTGTTAAACGATAGTCAACACTGCTTTGAGAAAATAGTGGTTAAAAAAATACCCAGCGTATGCCATCGCACCACGAGGTCAAGAGTCAGTGTGCTTCTAACCAACCCTTAAGAGTGGCTGTCTGTAAGGATCGAGAATCGGCGGTCAGCGACCCATTTGGCGAATCCTTGATATTTTGCCCAAAGTTAGCCTTGGGTAGACTATTTTCAAAAATCATATTCAAAAGTCCCAACGATTTTGTTTATTTGTGAAAATTGAGAAAAATTAAAAGTGCAGTCAAAATGCGGTCAGAGTGCGGTTTTTTGGTTGATCAAAAGGTGCGATGATGAACCTCCGCCGAAGTCTTAAAATGAACTCAGTTGACCTCAAAATAACAAGAATTTCAAAGCAATCAATCTTCTACACTACCAATGTTTTAATCTTTTCAAATATGATAGTACAATGGTTTTTCAGGCCATTTAGAAAACAACTTCGGAGACCGCTTTCGATGGCGGCAAAATGTAGCTAATATTCATCAGGATAAAAATGTTCCTGGTATGTCAGTTTTTAACAATTAAGCATTGCAGAGCTAAAATATAGGTCTTAAAGATTTACCAAGTAAAGTTTCAAGGTTCCGGAACGCTTCCCATCGAAGGAATCGAAACTCTGAGCAATGTTAACGTGCAAAAATGGCGCTGGATTAATAACAAACAAACTTGCGTTAAAATATCAAACTAAATTTTCCTTTGACAATTTTAAGTTTAAGCATTGCAGAGCTAAAATATAGGTCTTAAAGATTTACCAAGTAAAGTTTCAAGGTCTATCTCAGTACGCTTTCTAAGAGACAAGTCAGTTAACTTTGTAATATTATCAGCGCTTGTCAATAAACATTAAAAAACATTTTTCTCGTCCCGTCACTCGATCAGAAGGGCACTTTCCATATCTTCTTTCGTTTGAAATTCACAAGTCGTTTTAGATTAGGTTAAACGCAATAAACACATTTGGCCTCTCAGACCTAAACAGTTTCAAAATAAAGATCGGTTGAAGAGAATTACTAACCCCACATATCTCAAGACTGCCTGGAATTTTTACTTCAGTCACTTGATCTTCCTAAAGCGCCGTATCCTGTAAATGCAACCTTGTTTCGATGTCTCAAGCGCTCAGGATGCGAGCAATACAGTACTCCAAATACTTTTACCTCAACTCACGACTTTTCGTTGAATTGCACAGAAGTGAAAAGGAGTTAAACAAAGTAATCCGAACCCAAACAAACAAACAAAGACTGCACTAATTCGGCGCTATTGTAAAATTGGCACTGACACCATGAAACGACTGAAACCGAAAACGAAATTTACATTTACCTTATCCTTTTCTCCATTTTGTGTCCACCATTGCAAACTTTCTGTAAAAACACATCAGAGGCTTTAAAGTTCATATTCAGATCCATTTGTGGCGCTTCGAAATGCGTGCATGCTTGGCGCACAGGAAATTTACCAGAGAGTCACGCAACCGTGCGCACGAGCACACCCGTCACTATTGTGCAACAACATTTCGCAACAGGTTGAAAATACAGCGTTGGTCATATATCCTTGTTTAACTCGGTCTCATCTTTTCTTGAATGGCTCACTGTAGCTACAAAGCGCTTCTAGGTAAGGTCACCCCTTCCCAGGGCACACCTTGCGGTCAGTCCACAGATTATCCTGGTCAGCTGGAATGTATTGCGCTCAAAGACTGTACAAAAGATGTAACTGGCCATTTAAAGATCTTAAACCTCAGCGCAGATGAGGGTTTAGGATCTGAAATAAAGTTGCTGTTAGCCAGAGCAGGTAAATACCACCCTAAAATATAATATTTTGGTCTTTTTATCAGCTATATTATTATTATACGTTTTACTTTTTATCATCGTGCACTTGAGGGTGGTTATTCTCAACAAATTCTCCTTCTAGGGGTTTTCTCTGTGGAAGAACATCACTATGCCTTGAGCATTTGTCCAAGGCACAGGGCTGATTTCGGCATCCGCTGGAGGACAGGGAAGACCATGTGTACAGTGCCCAAAGAATTAGCAGTACATAAAACTACAACTGCTAAAGGGAGCCACCGAGTGGATAGCTTGAAGTCGGCGTTTATTTTCAAAACCACGAACACATGTATTCCAGTTGGATCACGTAAGTTGCAAACTTTTCTGCGAAGATTGGTTAGATAATGGTAATTTTTCACGGTTAAGAATCACATATAAGGTGGCACACAAGGCGAGGAGTTTGCTAGCACTCTATTAAAGAAACAGTAAGAAATTTCCACGAGACAGTGACAAGAGAGGAGAGAGCGTGCAAGGAGAGGGAAAGGCGCTTTTAAGATGTATTAATTATCACGTGTCGCTTGTTTGTATTACGCAGGGGTCACTTTTGCCTTGGGGGTGCGGGTAATCCAAGCACACCTTGCAGTCCTCATTCAAAATTATTGGTCTTGCGGGCAGGAAGTTCTCTTCTTTCTATGTATGTTTTAAATGTATTGTTTATACAGTATGTTGACATAAATTTCTGTTCGTCTGTTCATTTTGTGTTGCTTTTGTTTCTCCATTTAAAGCAATTTGTAAACAATGCAACGAGTATATCAGCAAACAGGCCATGCCCAACCAAACTCTAGTGTTTGCTTCAGGTGGGGTGGAGCCCGTCCCCGGGGTCTCGCACCTGCAAGAGTTACCCGAGCCCCATTTGTTGGTAAGTAGTAATAAGAAACACTAGTGTAAATGGTTCGCTTAAGTGGCTCCTTTAACGATGGTATGAAATGTTTTCCTTCCAAAAAGAAATTCATCATTCATTCTTTCATTTCCCTTTTAATCCTTTTTTACTTTAGGGGATTTCTTTTCATTTCTTTCTTTCTTTCTTAACGGGTTTGTGTGGGTGTTGGCTTATGAATAAAATAAAACAAAATAAACATTTTATCATGCTTTATAGTAATTACACAATATATTTGTTTGAACTGTTTCAGGTAGAGGGGGAAACAGGCCGTTCAAGTGCAGAAACAACTAGTAGTGAGTTATCGTCTGATGACCTTGCAACTGAACTGAAGAGGCTGGAGATATCGTCAAGAGGGCGGGATGATGAGACGTTCCTCAGTCCGGATACCGGAAGTCTTGTTTCTTCGACGAGTGACGAGGCCCCAACCACTATGCAAGAACCTCGTAAAAAGTTGAACGAATATCTGGTTTCGAAGAACATCCCGCCAATAACTCAGCCCTGGATGGAATGGGATAAAGCTGGAGAGAGCACTAAGAAGAGATACACCAAAAGGACAGTGGAGATCTTTTCTTCAGTCCTACAAGATCTTACACCTAATTAGGCAGGTTCTCTTTGGCAAGCGGTCGTCTCGTCCCCTGCCATGAACAAAGCTCTTAAACTCGATGAATTATCACAAACGTCCAAGAATTATCTTCAGGCCTTAGCAGAGGCATACGGTAAAGCTCAAGGGTGGGAGACAAGAAGGCAGATCTTGTCTATCATGTCAGGCGTTGCCAGCTTCAATGATATTTCAAGATTTATACCAGGCTTAACTAGATATCGCTATAGCTTGGCCAACCTGCATCGCTTACAGTATGGTAGCGGGGCTCCCACAACGCACCACCCTTCGCCGAGGATAAAGGTTGATCTGAAGCAACTTGACCATTTTTTTATCGTATATAACAAGTCCGCATTTGGTGCAGGATCTACCATTTGGGCAGAAAACGTTGAAACTCTCTTCTGGCCACCTGGTTGAGATACCAAACGTCATAAGGACGATGATACCCCAAAGAATAGCACGTCAGTACGCTCAGTACTGCCACGAAACTGGCTTTAAACCATTCAGTGAGCGTACTATGCTTCGTGTATTGGAGGAATGCAAGGCCTCGGTCCGAAAATCTCTCCAAGGACTTGACTACGTGGCCGCAGACGGTGCGCGTGGCTTTGAAGACTTAGAGAATTTAGTCCGCCGACTTGGAGAGCTTGGTCTCGGGAAAGAGTAGGAGTTGCAGTACGTGGAATTGCTCAAGGGTTCAAAATTATACCTTAAAAGTGATTTTAAGGTAAGGCTTAATTAAAAATAATAATACCGTATTTTTTCGAATAAGCGCCCAACCTCGAAAAAGCGCCCACCTCGATTAGGTGCCCAGCCTCGAAAAAGTGCTCACCCCCTTTTCCTCCCACGCAAACTAAAATAAGCGCCCACCACCACCCCACCCCCTCCCCCCTCTAACCCCCCGAAAAATATTGAATAAGTACTCAAGAGACTTCCCCGAAGGCGGAGTTTTCTTCAGAGTATTTTACAGAAACCTTTTGTTACATCTTCGCGTTTGGTACTGCCATTTATTGTTTTGTTACAAAATAAACATACTACTTTTTCTGAAAATGGTGAAAATTTAATAAGCGCCCAGCCTCGAATAAGCGCCCACTCTCAAGGTCCAAAAATTTAATAAGCGCCCAGGGCGGTTGATCGAATAAATACAGCAATTGGAAAGAATTTAATCATTCTTTACAAAGACTTTAAGTATAAAATTTAAAGAATGATTTTAATTGTCACTATTTGTCACAATAAATGCTGTGTGTTTTAAACATCTTACAGGTCCACGTGTGTTCTTCATCTGAGATTGCGAGTCATTGCAGTGTGTTTGCCTTAAGTGACTCCACCAGTCCTGATCTGCAGCAGGAGTGTAGCCACAAACACGAAGAATGCTGTTGAGCAATGTGAGATCCTGCACTCAACTCTTCAGAACATTTCCTCTGCAGTAGAAAGAGCATCGTTTGCCACGCAAGATGACAAAGAAGAGGCCCTGTTCTTAGTCAACGCTTCTGTGCTTGCCATCCAGTCATGGAAATGTCATCTGCTGAGGTCGGCTCACCAGGACCAGGCTCGTTTGGACGCTATCGACGCTCTTGATCAGGAGACAGTTTTTATCGTCAACGACTGGGCGATGAAGTTTCTTCCTCATAGATACCGTGAGTCCCAAACGGACTGGTTTGGCAAGCGTGGGTTATCATGGCACATATCGGTGGTGTACAGACGGAAGGAGGAGGAACTACAGTGGCAAGCCTTTATCCACGCAGTTCAGTCCTGCAGCCAGGGGAGTTCAGCTGTGGCATCCATAATGCATCATGTCTTGGAAACACTCAAGCACGAGCACCCTGAGATAAACAAAGCCTACTTCAGACAAGACAACGCAGGCTGTTACCACTCCACTCGCACGATACTAGCTTGCAGAGAGATGGCAGCAAGCACTGGAGTAAAAGTAGTCCGCGTAGATTTTAGCGATCCCCAAGGCGGAAAAGGGGCAGCAGACCGGCTGGCTGCAAGCTGTAAAAGACATATCAGGGCGTTTATTGATGAAGGCAATGATGTTTGCACTGCCGATGAGCTTAAAGACGCATTATTATCGCATGGTGGATTGAAAGGTGTAAGAGTTGTTTCCCTTGATACGATCATCGAAACACCTGACAGTGGGCAAACTATTACTGGCATTACAAAACTGAACAATTTTGAGTTTAGCTCTACAGAGTCTGTTACCTGTTGGCGTGCGTATTGTGTTGGTCGCGGAAAAATCATCAATCCAGGATCTTCATCAAGTAAGTATGGGAATTAAAACTAAAAGTGAGCTACTGAGAATTAATGGATGAGTTGCCGCTAAATTTAAGTTCTGTATTAAAATGCAAAAGTGTAAGACCCTTACTTTATTGGAGAACCTTACCATACAATAATTATCTGCAAGTACATGTATCAGATACCTTTGGAGTCCCACGCAATATTCTTGGTTCTGATAAATGAAGAAATGATTGTCGCAGTTGTAGGAGCAATTTAAAGAATTACCATTTTGTTCAATTTTTTGGGTGGCTTAAACGGGAAAACCCATAACTTCTACGTACGTTAGCGCAGCAGCGCTCTACTAACCGAGCTATGAATACCCATGTATTGGGAACATACGTTTATTTCTGTCATGTTTGCTTTAAAAACTTATAAATTATTTGAAAAAGAAATCAGAAAACAACTCTTTATTGGTATTAGTTTATTTACCCAAGGTCCTCGATACCAAGTACTTCAGAAATCATTCTCCGAAGGAGATTTTACTTCCTTCCGATGTAAATCTGAAGGACAGGTTGGACAGACAGCTTCAACATCAGCAACTGTGGCCGAGCCATCTGGTGTCATTTTGGAAGACAGTGACCTATCCACAGGGGTTTATTCCTGTCCTCAAGACGGCTGCGTTTGTGTGTTCCAAAGAGTGTCTGCCTTAGAGAAACATCTGTCTGTAGAAAAATGTTCCCGATCCCCGGAGAAATATTCTCTAATGGATTTAGCGAAAATGGGGTACAAGACCCATTTGGAAGAAGGTGTTGGCATATTGCCCTCTCTTAAAGCCCCAGTTGCTCACCAGGAGGGTCACTTTGTACCAAATGAGGGATGGGCCCTCAGAGCAGCAAAGAAGGCGTATAGATTCAGCGAAAAGCAAAAGTCTTACTTACTGGCGAAATTCTCTATCGGTCAAACAACGGGCCGTAAGCTTGACGCCGAGGTTGTGGCGAGGGAAATGAGACGCGCCCATGGAGCAGATGGTGTGCGACTTTTCCAGTCCTCACAATTCCTAACCAGTTTGCAGATTGCGTCCTTCTTCTCAAGGCAAAGCGCTACACTACGGCAAAAGGACCCAGCAGATGAAGCCGATATCCAGGCATCTCAAGAGGAAGCTAACTTTAGTGCAGCGAAGGAGGTCGTTGAAACTATTCAGCTCAACCATCCTCTGGTATACGATCAGTACAACCTATGTGAGATGGCGCTCAGTGGTAACTTGAAAGTCCTCAAGCTACTGATGCTTCAGCACTTGTGCGAGGATCTCGGCCTTGATGCACCTGTCCCGCCTGTGCGCAAGAAGGCTCCATACTTGGCACTCTTAGAGGAAATAGCCAAAAAGTGCACATGCCGAAAGTAACTCTTTTATTAATAGCTTCCTGGAAGTGTTTTAGCCACAACCAGTTTTATAAAATGGGTTGAAAACGGGGGGAAGGGGTACTCCCTCAAAAAATTGCCAAGGTTCTACTGGTACCTCCTTCCCAGGTTCTCCCTCTTAGGTTGGTGCCTTTTAGAGGATGAAATCTGTGGAGTGGTATCGCCTAGGGTTCGACCGCAGCTGTAGCAGTACCTTTTAGGTTTTTTTTAAACTATGAAAATGAAGGGAACTGTTTTGGGGTTGAACTAAAGCCACTTACGTAATGAGAATATTGCGATCAGAGCCGCCTCCACAGGAAGTGGGACTACCCCCTCCTCCCCAAGTCTGAGAGTCAATGACAAAACCAAACAAAACCAAAAAAACAATATCAAAGAAAGCTGCCCTACCGGGATGAAGTAATGAAATTCATTTTATAACTGCGTTTAGCAAGACCTAAAACAAAGATCTTACTTTGAAAAATACCCTGCGAAAAATTTTTACTTCTAAACGTACTCCTTCCCCACCCCCATCATGACAACATGTCAAAACGTTTATCCCGCGGGTGGGAAGTTATTGTTGTTGTTGTTGTTTTTTAATATAATTATTCCTACCGGTTCGTGAAAATAATACTTCGTTTTAGAAAAATACTAATTTGAGCAAAATTAACTCGTTTAAGTTTTAAGACCACGCTGGGTGGAAGGGAGAGGGTAACTGAGATTGCGTTACATTTACTGGACTCGAATATCAACATACGGTTTATGACAGAATGCCGTTTGTTTCGATTTCTTAACACATGTAGCCTTACGTGTTTCAGATACTAAAAACAAAAACTGTTTGAAATTGTGAAAACTAACGTCGATTCAAACTCTCCCTGTAGTGGAAAATGGCTTTCAGCAACGTTGTATGATTAAATACCGCCAAAAGCTATAATGTGGCACTTTGCCGGTTATTATTATTGTCGCGGTAATAACTAATTATTTCCAAAATTTCAACGATCTTTCCAGCAAACTACCTTCGTTTTTTTTAAAGTCATACAATTACTATTTCATTCAAGAAACCTTGGCGAACGATAAATATCTAGGAAAACGTCCTGGATGCATGGATAGTTTGACACAAAGGCGGCTGGTT
>BLFK01001121.1:834813-844813 GCA_014634185.1 Astreopora myriophthalma
TACTCCCTCAAAAAATTGCCAAGGTTCTACTGGTACCTCCTTCCCAGGTTCTCCCTCTTAGGTTGGTGCCTTTTAGAGGATGAAATCTGTGGAGTGGTATCGCCTAGGGTTCGACCGCAGCTGTAGCAGTACCTTTTAGGTTTTTTTTAACTATGAAAATGAAGGGAACTGTTTTGGGGTTGAACTAAAGCCACTTACGTAATGAGAATATTGCGATGCGATCAGAGCCGCCTCCACAGGAAGTGGGACTACCCCCTCCTCCCCAAGTCTGAGAGTCAATGACAAAACCAAACAAAACCAAAAAAACAATAGCAAAGAAAGCTCCCCTACCGGGATGAAGTAATGAAATTCATTTTATAACTGCGTTTAGCAAGACCTAAAACAAAGATCTTAATTTGAAAAATACCCTGCGAAAAATTTTTACTTCTAAACGTACTCCTTCCCCACCCCCATCGTGACAACATGTCAAAACGTTTATCCCGCGGGTGGGAAGTTATTGTTGTTGTTGTTGTTTTTTAATATTATTATTCCTACCGGTTCGTGAAAATAATACTTCGTTTTAGAAAAATACTAATTTGAGCAAAATTAACTCGTTTAAGTTTTAAGACCACGCTGGGTGGAAGGGAGAGGGTAACTGAGATTGCGTTACATTTACTGGACTCGAATATCAACATAAGGTTTATGACAGAATGCAGTTTGTTTCGATTTCTTAACACATGTAGCCTTAAGCTACGGTAATACGAGCAACAAAAACGTCCAACTTGTCTCGCAACATTGCTGCGGAATTAGTTGAAAAGCGACGTTGCGCGTTTTACATCCCGTACACAACTTGTCTCGCAACAAAAAAAATGTGTTGCAAGTTGCTGCAGCGTGTTGCAGAAAGTAGAGGTCCGTTCTACTTTCTGCAACAAAATCTGCACAACGCTGCCCGTTTTACCACTCCAAGGCAACTTGTTTCGCAACAAAATCACTTTTCTGGTACTGTTGATTGGTCAAGAGTGGTGATACGTCATACGTCGCTTGGTCACTCAAGGTACCAAAACAAACAAAATGGCGGAAGGAGAGGAGTCGGAAATTGTGGCTATTTCGGTGACTCTGGAAACAAAGTTTTCCGACCAAAAGAAAGGAGAACTTATCAAAGAACTGGAAAAAAAACCTTGTTTGTGGGAAACAGGATGTCCCAGTTATATGAACCGCGTACAACGGCAAAAGGTCGCCGATACAGTCAGTGCGAAGTTCAACGTCGATCCCAGTGCTTTAAAAAGCACTATCCATGGATTGCGAACGAGCCTCATAAGAGAAATGAAAAGGGAAAAGGAAGGGAAGAGGTCAAAATGGAGATTCTATGAAGCCCTTTCCTTCATGAAAGAGGATATTGAGAGGAGCTTGAAGGCAAAGGAATCGCAAGGGTGGTCTCCAGAAGATAATGAAAAGATGCTTGATTTTTATCGTGACCACGACCAATTGTGGAACCACCATCTAGAATCCTACAGAGACAGAAATCTGCGAGACATGAATATGAAGTCTCTGACTCAGATGTTTCCTGAAAGAAGTGAAGTAGAGATCAAGAAACAGTGGCAGACTCTCAGAACTATATTTTTTCGTGAGGTGAAGAGAGAAGAGGGGAGCAAGTCCAGTGGCTCCGGGACAGACACTGTCTACACCTCCCCATGGAAACATTTCAAGTCTATGATGTTTTTGAAAGGTAACGACGAGATTGATCCGCAGGTCAGCACCCTACAGTGTGAAAGTGTTGACACAGAAAACGAAAAGCCTGCAAAAAGGGCAAGAACAACTAGGAGGCAGCATGAGACCCCTGCAAAGGAAATTGAAGACGCGAAGCTGGAACTTTACAGAGAAGCTATCAAATGTCTACAGAGTCCTTTCCCCGTTTCCTCCAGTTCCCTTCAATCCACCCCGAATGATGATATTACCATCTTCCTCAAAAACATTGAGGTCACATTGCAAAAGCTGCCTGGTAGACAGCTTGCACTAGCCAAGTGCAAAATATACGGACTTGTATCAGACCTTGAGGTGCAGCTCTACAACGGTCCTCAGCCTGCCATGTCCAGTAGTACAGAGGTCACCGCCAATGTTACACCTTTCAGTGATGCCACAAACATGAGTTGGAATTACAGCAGTGACCACCAGTATTATTACTAAAAGTTTTTGAACCGAAACACTTCTTCTTTTACGTGTTTCAGATACTAAAAACAAAAACTGTTTGAAATTGTGAAAACTAACGTCGATTCAAACTCTCCCTGTAGTGGAAAATGGCTTTCAGCAACGTTGTATGATTAAATACCGCCAAAAGCTATAATGTGGCACTTTGCCGGTTATTATTATTGTCGCGGTAATAACTAATTATTTCCAAAATTTCAACGATCTTTTCAGCAAACTACCTTCGTTTTTCAAGAAACCTTGGCGAACGATAAATATCTAGGAAAACGTCCTGGATGCATGGATAGTTTGACACAAAGGCGGCTGGTTTAACTGATTTATCAGGTTTGTTTACATTACCTTGCGATAACCAAAGTGGACTATCTACATCAAACTGATCTGTTCAAAGCACTGGATGTGTCTCCTATGAGCTCTTGGGTATTTCTATAAGCGGCAAACGTAAAATTGTGACCTTCTTTGGGAAAACGGACACTAACGCTTTTCCGTTAAACGGTCTAGAAAAACGGTTGTAAACGGATACTAAACGGTTAACTCAAGCGTTTAAACGGTTTCCAAAACCGTTTAAACGGATAGCAAAATATTTAAACGGTTGACCAAAGTCCAAAAACGGATAGCTTAAAGCGTTAAACGGTCAAGCAAAAACATAAACGGTTAGCTTGAAACGTTAAACGGCTGGCCAAAGTCAAAAAACGGACAACTCAAAACGGTAAACGGTTGACCAAAGTCCAAAAACGGACCGCTTAACGTTAAACGATTGACTCGGCAAGATCCCTTGAGGAAAAACTATCAGTCTTACAATGTTTAACGGATATCTTTGAGCGTAAACATGGAGCACAATAACTTGGTAGATAATAACTGGGATACATTCTGTGAGCGAAAAAAAGTACTGTCGTGTCTGATGAACTTTTGTTGGGTTACTTCAAAATTTATTTGTGCGTTGTGTATTCTATTTCTGGGTAAACTGTTGCCGTTTTCGTGCGACATTACGTTGATTCTCTTCCCTGACGGTTGTTGATATAGCAGTAGCACAATTTATAAAGGACAGTTTCGCTGCCATTATCTCAACCTGAACGGTTACTGCAACAAACGCTTCATGACAAAAACCGTAAACTCTGGAATCAAAGAACTTGTGGATAATTATATGTTGACAAGAAATTTTTCGATACACGCGTACAACAGGCGCAACTAACTCTTCATACTGTCACGAATAGCCATCGCAAATTCTTCGTCATCTTCTCCTTTGTTTATAATTTGTTTTGTTTTGAAGCTGCACGAAACAAATTTGCATACGCAATGAACTGCAATTGACATGACCTTGTCAGAAGCCGAGACGCGTCAGGGTCAAATAACGCCAGAAATGATTCGCTTTCTAAAGATTTTATATGCCGATCGCCCCGATCGGCGAAAATCTCCAGGTGTGCCCGGTGCAGCGATTGCGATTTTCGCCGATCGCCGTATAAAATCGTCAAGTGTGTCACTGGCTTAAAGGAGATTACACATTTTGGACCTTTTGGTTTCAAAACATCGCTTTGTGTCCCATAGCTATCGAAAGATAATGCGCCACAATAAAAACTTGACGGCAGCATCGGCGTCGTTGCGGCCATTTGCCAAATTCCCGCTAGCTCAAACTAGGAAAAATACCATTCCCAGAGAAACCTGGGAAGAAGGTCACAAAGGTCGTCGCTGTTCTCGGTCCCTTCCAAATCAAGCTGTCCATCGCATAAAATTATAAGTGAGAATAGATTGAGGTCGTCGTAAAAGACTGATATCAGTGTCTTGAGAATTTTCGAGTGAGTTTTTTCGTCGGTGAGCGGTAATCATTACGAAAGAAATGATTATCAAGTGTGGGTTAGGTAATCATTACCGTAATATAATGCGAGACAGGCGAGGAAGTGACATCATAATCAAATGAGCGCGCGGATGCTATTTTTATCTTCTTCCTGCCGTACGACTGTGTGATCAAGTTGGCTACAGAATAAGTTAGAATAAACATTTTCTGGAAGATTGTAGTCCCTCACAATCCCACCAAGCGATGACCTCAATTTCTGAGCTAAATAACTTGTCTATGAGGAACGATTCAAAACTAGGACACAGGAACTAAGCGTCATCTCAAGGTGATAAAGTGCACTGTTCTGAACGAACAAGATCGATGGCAGAATCACGGTAGCCGAATGAATGGCTTCATCGGCTCTCGATGCTATACGTTTGTCCAAACCGATATTTTAATTTTTTTGTCGTTTGTCCAAGTGTACCACGATTACTCGCTTTCTATAAACACGGATAAGTTGGAACCAAAATTACCATTGCTGTGACGTGCAGTTCACGTTCCGGCGAGTTACATCGAGCGATTGTTAGCTTGATAGTTCTGTTCGCAGGGTTAAGTTTAAACAGCTGCTGGGTTTCTTTTTAAACGGATAAGCAAACCGTTTAAACGTTTTCGCTAGAGCGTTAAACGGATGCAAATTTTTTTAAAGGGATAAGCAAACCGTTTAAACGTTTTCGCTAAAGCGTTAAACGGATGCAATTTTTTTTAAACGGATAAGCAAACCGTTTAAACGCTTGAATGAGCCGTTTAAACGGATATAAACGGATGGTAAACGGTTTCGCCATTTAAACGGAAAAGCGTTAGTGTCCGTTTTCCCAAAGAAGGTCACAATTGTCAAAGGAAAATTTAGTTTGATATTTTAACGCAAGTGATTGTAACTATAATGTTAGATGTTTGTTATAAATCCAGCGCCATTTTTGCACGTTAACATTGCTCAGAGTTTCGATTCCTTCGAAAGGAAGCATTCCAAGTTCGACCTTGAAACTTTACTTGGTAAATCTTTAAGACCTATATTTTAGCTCTGCAATGCTTAATTGTTAAAAACTGACATACCAGGAACATTTTTATCCTGATGAATATTAGCTACATTGTGCCGCCATCGAAAGCGATCTCCGAAGTTGTTTTCTAAATGGCCGCACCGCACTTTGACCGCACTTTTAATTTTTGACAAATTTCCCAAGTAAACAAAATCGTTGGAACTTTTGAATATGATTTTTGAAAATAGTCTACCCAAGGCTAACTTTGGGCAAGATATCAGGGATTCGCCAAATGGGTCGCTGACCGCCGATTCTCGATCCTTACAGACAGCCACTCTTAACCACTTTTGTACACACCAGACCAATGGAATGTTTTATCAAAAGGATCATGACGATGGTCTTATCTCATTGGATACTTGTTTTACGCTAGGTCCCTCCAGGGATTAGATAATACCGCTGCTGATGGTGCAACAGGGTTCCAAACAATGGAGAGAATTGTTATCCAGGAGGGCAAGCGTTACCTGAAGACCGATTATCGAATACACTGTCAGGAGGAAAGGTCACCTTGTAAAGACCACTGTCGAACATTTGCGTTAAGTGACCCTGCAGACAAAGAGTTTCAGGGTGAATGTAATCACGAGCACGATTTAGGATGTAACATGTGCGAAGAGCTTAAGGATGTGCTAAACGATGTCAGTCGAAAGATCACTGAATCACCTGTTAACTACAGTAAAGAATTTCAGGATGACCTTTTGTATGACTTTGAACAGGCCAAGGCCACCATTCTGGAGTGGAAATCTCACGTGCTGCGATCGATAAACCAAGACAGATCAAAACATGACGTGATCAGAAATCTGAACAGTGGTTTTGTCTTAGTGGTGATGGACTGGGCCATGAAATTTTTGCAGATGAAGTACCGAGAGAAGCAGTCGGACTGGTTCGGGAAGAGAGGCCTCAGCTGGCATGTATCTACGGTGATTTCCAAACACGACAAAGATCATACAGTCAAGGTGGAAACGTACGCACACATCTTTGATTGCTGCCAGCACTGGTTTGCTGTCTGTTCCATTTTCGAGAATCTGATAAAGAATGTTTTATCGTCGAAACCTTCCGTCAACTGCGTTTTCATTCGCTCTGATGAAGCGGGTTGTTACCACAACAATGCCTTGATTGCATCCCTGAAAGACGTCGGGAAACGACTAGGTATCGAAGTGAAGAGCTGACTACTCAGAGCCCGCATATGGAAAAGATGTGTGCGACAGAATTCTATGTCCAATGAAAACCTCAATTCGTTCCTATTGCAATGAAGGCCACGACATTGCCACTGCCACAGATATGCGCACTGCCCTTTTTGAGCGACCCGTAAGAGGAGTAACTGCCTGTGTGTGTGCCATTGATGAGAAGAAGTCCCCAGAGTTCAACAACATTGATGGCTTCAGCAAGCTCCATGACTTCACGTATGAAAAGGAAGGCATTCGCGTTCGCAGAGCATATGGTATAGGGTCAGGGAAGGTGTTACCCTACGATGACATAGTGATCAATCACCAAGGTCCAACAGGAATAGCTGTTCAGGACAATCTCGATTTTTTTGCCATAACTAGCGCGCGCCAAATGAGCATGACGAAATCTGACAGTGCCATCAGCGGAGACACCACTGATGAATGTCAGCTGTTTGAATGTCCAGAACCTGGATGCCAGCGAATACTCAAGAGCTTCCGTGAACTTGAACTACACATTGAAATCGGAGATCATGGAAAGAAGCCAATGAATGAAAGTATTTATGATCGACTAAGGAGAGAGTGGGCCACGCGTTTCTCTACAGTAGATGAAGACAGTCAAGAAGCTTCTAATAATTCAAGAGAGAGCACCCTCGGTTCAGAACAGGCATCCAGACCCTCAAATCTCACGCGAGGTTGGGCCCTTTCAAAACCACGTGCCCCAACTCGTTTTTCTGAAAATGTAAAGGATTACTTGAAAGCAAAGTTTAACCAAGGGGAACGAACTGGCCTGAAGGCTAACCCAAAACAAGTCCCTCTAGACATGCGAAACGCCCGAGATGAACAAAATAAGCGTCGGTTTTCCAGAGAAGAATGGCTAACAGTTGTTCAGATAAAGAACTTTTTCTCTCGGCTAGCGTCATCCAAGAGGAAAGGGCAAGATGCAGCAGATGACCAAACAGAAATTGAAGAAATACTGGAAGAGGAAGAAGAAAGCAACAGACAAGAAGTGGTGAACAGCATTGTTGACGAGATCTGCCTTCTACATCCCATTTACTATGATGTCTATGACCTTTGCCAGTACCGGAAAACCAACAAACATTCGCAGTTTAATGCTTCAATGCTAAAGAACATTCTAAAGAACTGTGAAGTCCCATTTACAGCAAAGGACAGAAAGAAGGATTTGGTTCAGCACTTGGCTATCTTTGTTGAAAAATGTTTGTGTTTTCTATAAAATTATCTAGCTAAGAGACAGAATAATATTTAGGTACAATCAGTCTTTAATGAGTGCCTTCCAAGCAGCTACCTGTCGCTCTCGGAGATAGCAAACAGGAGAGCCGCTGAAAAGCCTAGCCCAAATAAACCCCCCGGGATACAGTCAAGATAAAGAAAAGCTCTGTTAGCCTAGCCTCTTGTAGCGGTATGCCGGTCCAGGACGAAATTGTACCTACAAAGTTTACGATTTTCAACTGAAAATTGTGAATTTTTGCATTAGAATTCGCAGTTTTTCGCTGAGACCATTCTGACGTCTCATTTATTGCAAGTTTTCTAAATTTGCAGCTGCTGTTGAGACCTTTCTGAAGTCTCATTTCTATATGGTTCTCAGTTTTGCGATAATTTTTTACAGTTTTTTCATTTTAGTAAAATACATCTTAGATAACGTAAAAGGGTTAAATAATAAGTTGCCTGCCATAAACATGTATGCATTTGAAGTAGAAAATAAGCTAGAAATAATCAAGTAATTAACAGTAAGTTAATAACAATAAAACTCTAGAAATTGAACTTAGTGTATGACTTCTTAAGCCGCCGTTACACGTTGAAACTTTTAGCTGAAACTTGTGTGCAACGGCGATTGAGACCAGTTTCACGAAGTCATGTTACACGGTGAAACTCTTGTTTTATCATCACTGCGACCGTTGCGAGCTGTTGCAGAAGTAAAACGCGGTTCTACTTTTCGTGAAACTTGTTTCGCAACGGAAGTTCGAAAACCTTTCACGAAACCGACCATGTTACACGGTGCAACGCCTGCTGAAACTTGTTTCGAAGCGCCGTTGCACACAATTTTCAGCTAAAAGTTTCAATGTGTAACGGCAGCTTATGTAGACGATGTTTTGTTTCCGGTTCGATCAGACCAGAAGTGTTGTTGCGGTCAGCGGTTGTTATTTCAAAACAAAGATGGACGACAACTTTCAAAAGTCTTTCCTCGATATAAATTCTGCAACTGATGATTGTTTGGTCGGCAGAGTGCCCTGTTGAATAACAGAACTACTATCGTGGAACTCTGTAGAAATGTTCAGGTTTTTAGCTAACATCATTGTTGCCTGCAAGCCAACTAATAAAAACACGGATGCCCTGTCACGGTATCCGTGACACGGCCATCAGGTTTGCTGACAGTTAATCGGTGAAACATGAAGTCTTGGAAGCAAAACAGTGGAACTTTTAAGGTATGTTTTTAATTGTTTACCCTTTTAAAACGTATTTGTCTACTTTAAGTTGCGGTCAAGACAGAAAAAGTCGAAATTTGTTGCCTTTGGATGCCATTGCTGTCACACAACACATGTCGGAAAATGAGAGATTTGCCCAAAATTGTTGCGGCCATAACTTTTCCTAGGATAGAGAGCCACTAAATATTATTCCGTAGTTTAAGGACACTATCCTACTACTCTTTGAAAAAATACACAAGACTTCCAGAGTAAGTCAGAATTTTGAGAAATGTTCGTTTTTGTTGCAGCACTTGACACGCTCTGTGCACGAATCGTTAACATTGGTATGTTTGAGATGCCCTCCTTTTAAAAGTTCTCAACAATATGAGTTCTATATACCATATTTGTAAAGAAGTATAGTGTATGTGTTCGTGGTATAAATGTAAGGTTTTTCGGATTAATATCCTTTCAGCGGCAAACATCCGAAAACGGGTTAATTTCGACTCGGTGAAGGTCGATTTTAGGGGGTTCAGGGGGGTTGAACATTCGCCTCAAAATGTCAGGTCTTGTTAAGTTTAGAATCAAAAGAAATGTGTTTTCATTAATTTATATCAACTTTGCCTGTTGCTGAAAATTTGAAGGAAATCGAACGATTGGCCCAGATTGACCGGTCGAATCTAACGCGGACTTTCTCTTAACATGTGGAGGTGGCGAGGTCTCACACTGCTCGACAGAATTCAAATCGTTAAAACATTTGCTATCCCCAAATTTAGGTATAAGGCCTCACTAATCTCAGTCTCAGAAGATCTTATTGAAGATGTGAACAAACTGCTCTTTGGTTTTATCTGGAAAGGGAATGACAAGATAAAACGCACTGCTCACATTAACGATATAGAGAACGGTGCTTCAAAATGCTCGATATCCAATCAATGATTTTGTCACAGAGAGTCATTGCATTGAAACGATTTATTGAAGATTACAATAGCCCTTGGAAAAGTGTCCTTGGAACCTTTTTAGGTGACATTGGCGAAAAATCTATTTTATACTGCAATTTTCATACCCGTAAACTTCCTATATATCTACCGGACTTCTACAAAGAGTGTCTCGATGCATGGTCTGATTTAAGTACAACAAACGTTGTTTCTTATGACGATGTTGTTAACCAAACAATATGGAACAATAAGTTTATCCTTATTGAGAACAAATCGTGTTATATAAACATGTGGCCGTCCATGGAATTGTTAAGATAGGAGATTTGATATCTGACAATGGTAGGTTTCTTGAAAGTAAAAAATTGTTACAAGCTCGACTATCTCCTGTCCACTTTTTTAAAATTAACGGGCATTGTTAATTCTATCCCTAACGAATGGAAGCTTA
>BLFK01001121.1:849813-868080 GCA_014634185.1 Astreopora myriophthalma
CTGTGCAGAGTGTTTTAAATTTCACTTATAAAAACTGTTCTAGCTGGAAGTTCTATGGTCATGCAAGTTTAATTAAAGAAAGATTTTAGCGAATTCAAAAACCATGAACACTTCAATAATTTTTGACATTTTAACTGTGAATTTACCAATCACATGCGAGATAAAACCACAAAAAAATGCAAGCTACACAGTTAATTACCATTACAGCTGGCAGTTTTCATCTATGCATTGAGATCTGATGTATGGCTTTTTCCTTGTAACACATTAACATTTCAGAAATAATTCTAGTGCTCATGGTTTCAAATTCGCATAGTAAAGACGAACTGCGAATTTACTGAATGGCTTCAAAAACCTCTGATGTAGATCTTTTCATTCTTGCGGTGCTATTTATCTCATTCTTGTGGTGCTATTATCTGAAGAAGCAAAGAAAGAGAATTACAAAAACAAATAGATCATCTGATGAATATGCTTAAAATTAACAAACAGATCAAAAGAAAATATCACACAACTATATCACCTCCGAGCTGAATTAAATAAGATCATGGAATATAAAACAAAGGGCGCCATTGTAAGGAGCAGGATTCGCTGGCATGAAGAAGGTGAAAAAAACACCACGTACTTTTCAAACCTAGAAAAAAGGAAGCATTCTAAAACACATATAACCAAGCTGAAATATGATGGCTGGGAAATTAATGACTCAGGCGAGATCTTGAGATCACAGAGACTGTTCTACAAGAATCTTTACACTGCTAGTTCGTGTGACGCAGCATATAATGATTTATTTTTTGAGGATGCAAATCTGCCTAAACTAGACAAACCTGAACAAGACAAACTTGAAGATCCCCTTTACAATGAGGAATGTTATAATGTGCTGAAAAAATGCACTAAAGGAAAGTGTCCAGGGAGCGACCGACTTTCTGTACAATTTTATTTGTATTTTTGGCCTCTGCTGGGAGAACAGATGACACATAGTTTTAATTACGCACTCGACCGGGGACAAATGAACATAACTCAAAAGCAAGGGATCATTAAGGTATTTAACTATAAAAAATGCAATAAAACATTTCTTAAAATCATTTTAAGATTTAAAACATTTTGCTAAAAAAGGGACGACGTTTCAACATTATCTAAACGTCATTATCAAGTCAAAATATGTTAGTGAATTTCTGCCATGTCTATAAATACTAAAAAACAATAGCTAATTAAGAAAAATTGTAACGTGAGAAAAAATAATGATTAAAAATATTAAACAAAAAGTTTCGCAAGTATGGAGTCCATCTGGATATTTAAATTGGGCTTAAGATTCTTAATGAAGGGCATTTCAAATACTAAATAATCAAATTTGCCCTGGCACTTTCTTAAAACTGTGAATTGGTTTTCTTTCAAAAGGTTGTTGTTACTGTGAGCTTCTAAGAAGTGTCTACTGATTGCCGAATTTTTGTGCTCAGCAATGCGCTGATGAAGGTGTCGCATTGCCTCATGGCATCGTATTATTCATCGACTTTAAAAAAGTGTTTGATACACTCGATTGGAACTTCCTGTTTAAGACACTAGAACTGTTTAATTTCGGTCCTCAAATTCAACGACGGATTAAAACTTTTTACCACAATTGTTCTAGTTGCATCGGATACACTTCCCAGTTTTTTTTAAATTCAGAGAGGCCCGCTTTCCGGTGCTCTTTTTGTACTATGTGCAGAAATATTAGGAAATGCAATCAGACAAGATAAGACCATTAGCAGAATAAAGATTTTTAACAAAAAATTTAAAGTTTCACAATACGCTGATGATACTACCGCTTTTGTTGCTGACCTCAAGTCGACCGAAAATCTGTTCAAGTTGCTGGATGCATTCCAGAAGTGTTCTGGTCTCGAAATAAACAAAAGCAAAACTGAAGGAATGCGGTTAGGTGCCAGTCAAGATGATGTGGGAATGGTATGGGGCAAACCCATACCATTCCCATACAAGATTCTACGGGGAATGTATGGATTTTTGCCAAATACGTAGCAATCCCATAGGAAGAGACAATAGAATGACAGTAAGTTCAAGACAGTCACTGGGTATGGATTTGCTATGGAAGGCAATAGCCCATATCAAATCCACATCATAAACATATATGGGCCATAGCTTTGCCCATACCATTTCCAAACCTGGACCATATATGTCCCATACCATTTGATTCTGTAAGGGTGATGAGTCCCACTCAAGCAGATAGTGCAATTTTGAGAACTTCACTCATATTTTTGTTCTCAGGCTAGTTCATGTGATTTCTTATACCTATACAGTTTATAGGCATTGCTATTAATACGTTATTGTCAGTGTGTTTTGGGGTGGACTCTTGCTGAATCCCAATTCCTGCATATGAAATAAGCAACTATTGGTTCCGTACTGGGTACTACATCATTTACATGTATTAGTTGAGGAATATTGGAATTCTCTAGGAATAAGATTTAGGGAAAAAATGTGAAATATCTAGTGAAAATCTCTGGAATTCTTTGTCGGTAAATAGAAATTGTAGGAAATTCTTCCATAGTAAACACATACATAACATTAAGTGTATTTCTTGGGGCGAGCCCATGTCTGACCAGTGCATTTTAACGGATTTATTTACGGATATATATGTTTCAGTAAGAGTGAAAAGCCATATGCATCATTCCTCAACCGAGGAGATACACTACAAATGAACACAGACTTGATACTTAAAATATCTGTACAACATAAAAAAACCAGCACAGGCGATTCAAGCTTAATATTTGAACACTATTGAAAAAGACGGTTACAAATATGAGCCAAAACATTTTGAGCAATAAATAACGGTGAATTAATTAACGATATAATTCGGATGCTGTGAAATTCAACATAAGATATAATTTCAAGGAATGAAAGTTTCAAAATCGCTCATAAGCTAGTCTATTTTTTTTAACAGTTTGCAATTTTAGACAAATTAATTTAACTGAAGTTCATTCTGATTTCCTCCCACAGTTTAGAATTCATTGTGTCCTACTCTCAAGGACATGCCATGACGAAGGTGGCAACAGGCCTTATAGACGGGCCAAAGATAATGGAGCCATTTGGTGGTGCGAGAGGGAGAGGTTTACATTCACCTGCTTCCGGCATCCATCACAGGTACGGACACTTGTTATTATACATCATAGAATGTTCAAATAATTATGTGCGCTATGATCGGTCGAATCTCAACATATGCACACAGGCTACGTCACAAGTGTGTGTGTGCAAATCTTTGGACACAAACAAGTGGTTCCGCCTGTTTTGTTAGTTGCTATTTTATAAAAGGAATTAAAAAACTTGTTCCTCGTGCATTGTTGAGTTATATGAGCACTCCGGAATCTTTAAGAACACTAAAGAAATGCAAGGACCACTTATGCCGTGTTATTAAAAATTCCTGCATGCTTATGTAACTCAACAATGCACGAGGAACAAGTTTTTTAATTCCTTTAATAAGCTAAATTCTATGCACGTTTTGATCGGTCGCTGTTTATGATCTGTTGGAGGACAGATAAGCATAAATGATGTCACTGCTAAGATGTTCACTTCTTTATTGCATGAAACAAATAGATTCCATGTTGCCATGAGTCTCTTCAGTAATAGATCACAGAAGACAACAAAATGTGGTAAGAACATCAGGCTCGTGTGCCACTTTTTTGTTCTTACTACATTTTAACATCATCTGTGAGCTATTACTGAAAAGATGCATGGCAACATGGAATCTATTTGTTAAACTGATCATGATTCAAATGTTGGTGACACATAACAGAGAACCAAATAACTATAACTCTAGTGTCGTGCAGGAATTGTAAGGGTAAATTGACGGCAATGAATGGCCCGAGCGAAAAGTAAACACACAGAGGGAGAAGCACAGTAAATCACATATATTCAAGATGGCGGTTTAAGCTTACATCATTTCCATGTGACTTGCACGTGAGCATAAAATCATAACAACAACCGCATGACGCAAGTACCATGGTTACACTTATAAAATATAAGAGGCAAAACAAAACCTAGAAAAGTTCAAAGTTCATAAGGACTATTCGACATCCTTCAGGGGGCACGGATGCATCTTGCCCATTCAGAGATTCTTCTCATGGCATCAGTAGCTGCAGTTCGACATCCTCCAGGGGGGGCGTGGATGCATCTTGCCCATTCAGAGATTCTTCTCATGGCATCAGTAGCTCCAGTTCGTCTCGGTCGAGTTGATGTAACTGCAGTAGCTTGCTGTTCAGAGTGGTCCTTTGGTTGGGGTCTCACATCAACAGCAACACTGGTAGAAATTTCAAGTGGGTACAGCTTAGTAACCCGTCTGTTGGTGTGTACAGCTTCTTAATTTCTTGGGTGCGGTTTGCTAAAAACTGCTTTAGGGGCTTCGTGCTGTGTAGCCAGTGAAGAACTATCTCACTGTCTGACCACATATTGACTATCAGGTTCGGAAATCTTGACTTAAGGGCTCCTGAGATGAAATGGGCAAGTCGAGTGCAGATTAACACAGCCATGAGCTCCAACTGGGGAAGCGTTAATGTCTTCAATGGGGCAACACGTGACTTCGCCATGACAAGTCAGGACTGATCACCAGTAGAGATGTAGGCAACTGCCCCATACGCCTTGGGGCTGGCATCAGCGAACACATGTAGGTAGATTGGGTGTGTGTCAGTCCGGCAGTGTGGGAAGAAGCACCTAGGTAGGACTAGCTTGCTAGCTTCTTGGATGTCTCCAGCAATATTGTTCCACTTGATGGTGAGGTCAGCGGGAAGTGGTTCGTTCCATTCAGGTTTCTTCTGCCACAGTTCTTGGATCAGAAGTTTGGCTTTCACAGTTACAGGAGATAAATACCCCAGTGGATCATAGGTCTTCGATGAGTGTTGCAGTACATCGCGTTTAGAGACGTGTTGACTTGGTGGTAGGATTGTTTCCTTAGGTGCAAGATGGAGGGTATCGTGAAGTGGATCCCATCGGAGACCAAGAATGTTTACAACAGTGTTCAAGTCAGAGGTTTGGTCTTCCTCAGTTTGTTCACGGAGTAATGGGCTATTGGTTGCCCAGGAGTGCAAATTAAAGTTGGCTTCATCCATGATTGATCTGGCCTCTTCGTAATAGTGAACGACTTCAGTTTCTCGGTCACATCCTGAGATAACACTGTCCATGTGCATATTGTCCTTCATGTCATTAGCAACAGGTGAAGTGTAGCTTTCCAGGTGGTGATGCAGCGTGGCGTTCAATATAAAGGGAGAACTGGCGGAGCCAAACAGGACAGTCTTGAAGCGATAGACGTGGAACTTGCTTTCTGGATCTATAGGATTCGATAACCAGAAAAATCTGGTAAAGTCTCCGTCACCTTCATTAAGACTGACATGAAGAAATGCCTTTTCAATGTCTGTGGAGAGACCGTAGGTGAAGGTGCGGAACCTGATGATGATGGAGCACATGTCATTTAGAAACGGGGGGCCAACCATGTGACAGTCGTTTAGGCTTGGAGAGTTGCTAGACGAACGAGGACTGCAATCGTACGCAACTCTGATGGGCGTGGTGGCTGAGTCCTTCTTGACTGCATGATGCGGGATGTAGTGTGCCCTGTCAGTGAAAGCCACATCGTCAACTCTTTCGATGAACCCACGCCTTTTGTGCTCGTCAATTATGTTGCCATAGGATTTAAGAAGCTCAGGAATCTGGGCAAGATGACGAACCATAGATCGTGTGCGGCAAATGCAGTTACCATAGTTAGTTGGTAGTGGCAGAGAGTCCTCCTTCCATGGAAATTTGGCACTGTACCTGCCATCAGAGTTTCTTGTGATTGCAGAGCCTTGACAGTCTTGAGGAAAGAGTTCATGTTCATCCTTATCAGTAGGTGGAGAGATGCCTATAGACTCCAAGGACCAAAACTGCGTGAGATCAAATTCTGCTTCCTTTGTGGAAGACAATGTTTGTAACAAGTTAACAACAGTGCCAGCCGGATTCACAATGTCGGTCTGTAGTGGCCCTGATACGAGGTAACCGAGCTTGGAGGCCACAGCAGTTGGGCCCTGTCGATGGATGATAGTGTCTTCCACCAAATCCCAGTAGTGATCTGCACCAATTAAGAGAGAGATTGCAAAGTTCTCATCCGAAGTCACAGGGTGCGCAAGGGTAAGACCCCTGAGGTGAGGTATGTCATGGATCTGTTGACAGAACTGGTTCTGAAGTGGTGTGGCGATCTGTTCAACCACCAGAACACGTACTGGGACTTCTTCACCATAAGCAGTAAGAACCTTGACGGTGGCAACGGGTAACTGTCTGTTGGTTGAGGAGTGTGCACCAAAGGCTGACAAGGCAATAGACTCGCTGTCTGTATAGGGTATGCTCAGTTGGTCGGCCAGTGTCTGGGTGATAAAGAAGCGCTGTGCACCTTCGTCAAAGAGGATGTTGGCTTCACACAGTGAGTGTAGTCATGGCTGATAGTTGCTACAGCTGTTTTTAGGAGTGAGATTTGGCCACTGTTGACTGGGAGGTTGACAGCAGGGTTGATTGGTGCAAGGGAGGCATGTACTTGATAGGCTGGTTCTCCAGTTAAATTTTGAGGACTGTGAGTGGGAGCAGCAGATGCAGGCACAGTTGTAGTCTGAGAGGTGTGGTTGGTGACATTGGGTACCAAACAAAGACTGGTGTGATGCTTGCCCTTACACGTGTGACAGCGATATCTTGATTGGCACTTGGAAGACTTGTGATTTCCCAGGCAATTGAAGCAATATCCCAGTCCCTTAATAATAGCCCACCTCTCACTGCAGTTGTAAGGATGGGTGGGGACCCTTACAGTAAACACATCTTTTAGGGGTTTCCAGTTTGTTGCATCTTGGGGGATATGACTGGTTTCCTTGTGTTTGAGTGTGGAAAGAACTAATAACTGTCGGTGAGGTGCTATAGGGTGGTCCATTTGCAGGCTTTAGTTGGGCACCGGCCTCGAGGATGCGAATTTCCTTCAGAATGAATTCTCTCAGCTCCTGAAATTTCCATTCAGGATTGTCATGTTCCCGAGCTAAGTTTCTCCTTAACTCATGGGGTAGTTTTCCCAGGATAATTGGCACAAGAAGATCTCCATAAGTTTCATGTGATCTCCCAAGTGATTCTAGACCTCTAACATGATTTTCCATTGTGTCATAGAACAGTTGCAAGTTCGACAGCTGATATGTAGGGCTGGCATCCGACTCTGAGAGCTTTGTGAATGATCTCGCCCACGTCCCATGGTATGAAAATGCTTTGATTGATGATGCTGGTGAGAAAGTAGAATATTTTAATGAAAAATTTTTGGAAGTCCTGGAACGTCATGCGTCTGTCAGGAAAAGGAAAGTCAGAAATCAGCAATGTCCATTTCTTGATCAAGAGATCAAGATGTTGATGGATGAGAGAGAACAAGTACACAAAGTTGCTTGTGAGTCGGGCGCTCCTATAAACTGGGAGCATTACCGTTGGTGTCGTAATGAGGTTAAGAGAATGCTATGTGATGCAGAGAGGAACTATGTTCAAAAGGAGATCAATGACAATCAGAGTAGCAGAAATCGAGACCGGTGTGTTCAAGGGATAAGACGGAATTGGCCAACGATTTCAACGATTTCTTTACTTCTGTGGGAGCGAGGGCTGCAGCTGAATCTAAGAGGCTTGCTTCAGTTAACGCTTTTCCAACGTACATGTATAAGGCCCCCTCAGCTAAGACCATATTCCAACTAGAGGAATTCCGATTCCGTGCAGTCACTACCTTTGAGGTACACAAGATCGTCGTGACTTTTCCTTCAAACGGGGCACCAGGAATGGATAAGTTACACGTGAGTGTGATCAAAGATGCCCTACCGGTTATATTTCCAGTCCTGACAGAGCTTATAAACAGATCACTTTTAACATCAGTTTTTCCATCTGCTTGGAAAGAGTCCATGGTAATACCAACGTTAAAGGAAGGGGATCATGAAGTTGCTAATAACAACTGGCCAGTATCTCTGCTACCCGCTCTGGCTAAGATCTGTGAACGTGCAGCTCTTAATCAGTTAAGAGAGTAAACAACACGTCACAACTGTTTAACTGAACATCAAAATGGAAACAAGAAGAAGCACTCGACAGAAACTCCATATTTTTATGTCTGATATGATTCTTGAAGCAATGGATCGGAAACAAGTCACAGCGTTGGTTCTGCTGGACTTGTCAAAGGCTTTTGACAGCATTGACCATGGGATCCTATTACATAAACTTCGAGAACTGGGTGTGTCTATACAGGCCATGGAATGGTTTAGAAGCTATTTAACAGACCGGAACCAGAGGGGGGGGGGAATTGGCTGTGAGGTGTCAGATCCGCGCCAAGTAGCTTACGGTGTACCTCAAGGGTCGATCCTGGGGCCAGCCCTTTTTAATATCTACATTGATGATCTCCCAGCTGTCCCTAACCTGTGCTCGCTAAAGAGTTACATGGATGATTCCCAGCTATATCTCTCATTTCCTGTCCAAGAAACAGACATGGCTGTGGAACATTTGTCCGAGGATTTGCAGCGGATTGCCACCTGTTGTTGCACACACAGCTTGCTGACTAATCCAGACAAGACTGAGCTATTGCTTCTTGAAACCCCTCAGATCTTGGCTCGCGTGCCGAAGGGTTTTGGAGTTACGCTACTCAGCAAAGAGACACTACCGTTATCGAAAACCAGGCTAAAACCCAAACAAAACGCAGTCGAAAAGAAAACCAAGCAAAGATTTTGATTTTTTTTTAATCTCACGCAACCACCAAAAAGCTGACGCAATCTACGAAAACTTGTTTACACTGGTACAGTAAAACTTCTGGAAAATTCTGAATACTTCTAGATAGTTCTTGAATGTGCAAAGGTTCTAAAACTCAATAAAAATATGTTTAAATTGTCTGCAATCCGCAAGAGTGTGGTACGTAAAAATAGTTCAAAAGTACGACTGTTTTTAACACCGTCTGGTTCCGCAAAAGATTTGGGGGTCATTGTGGACTCTCACCTTGGTTTTGACGAACATGTGACTGAGGTTGTATCTAAGTGTATAGGTAGCCTGTGCAAAATCAATCAGGTGAAACATTTGCTTGATAGGTCTACGCTTATAACCATAAATTCACTAGCTTTCAGCAACCTTTTCTACTGTTCGTCCATGTGGGCTGGTACAACAAAAAAGAACATTGCTAGGCTTCAAAAAGTTCAGAATTTTGCTGCACAGATCATGACTGGCGCAAGGAAGTATGATTACATTACGCCAATGCTAAAGGAACTCCACTGGTCGCCAGTTGCTAAGCAACTGGAGGTTAGAGACACTTTAATGGCTTTTAAATGTATAAAGGGATTAGTCCCACTATCCTTGTGTAATAAGTTCATGACAAGAAGCCAGGTGCATACAAGAAATACTAGGAATAAAGATAAGCTTAATATACCATTTTTTAGATCAGCAACGGGTCAGCGATCTTTCTCATATAGGGCTGCTCAGCTCTGGAATGACCTTCCAGAAAGTTTAGCAAACATAGAGTCATTTAATGTTTTTAAGACCGCCATTAAAGGACGTGCCCTTGACGAATTTTTAAGCCACTGACCTTCAATAGGTGTAATGATGAATGTATCTTAAGTTTTTAATAATATGGTAATGTTCTTATCACTTTTAAATGCTGGCGCTGGCGCTGGCGCTGGCGCTGGCGCTGGCGCTGGCGCTGCATGGTTCTATACCATAACATGAGCATCCTAGGTATTGGTACTGTAAAAGTTCAAACAATTTTGTTTTCATAGTGAGCCATTTATATGTGGTTGTTTTTAATATTATCTCAATTACAGCGCTTGATGGCAGGTATTTTTTTTCAGGTCAAAGGGCAACAATAGGCAGGTTCACACTAGGGCCCAAGTAGGCCTTAAGTACCATAAAAACTCAAGTGAACTTGAGATGGCCGATGCTCACTTTTAAAGATAAGCGTTCATACTAAATTGTCAAGTATGCTACTTGCGGGATCGCTTGTCAATCAAACTACGCGGCAAAACCCGCCAAAGCAAATAACAAGACACTCAAACTTTCACCATGCGACCTCCAAAAGTTCGAATAGCATGCCTTATTTTGATTTTTACTTCTCTACTCTTGTGACAGCGGTCTTTCGTGCTTCAACAAATGTATTGCTTTGCTTTGATGGAGGAAGCCTTTAGAATTAGCCGGAGAAATCGTCTGATGTTGCTTATGTGAATGGCAGGACTTTCACAGCGACACAGACCACAACTGAGAAGAAGAGCTTGGGTTTGGCCTCGACCACAGAACTGGTTTCGCCTTCTAATAGCTAATCCAGCACTGCATTTTCTTTGGAAGGAGCATTTTTGTGTCACTCATGAAACATTTGAATACCTATGTGACCTTGTAAGAGCAGATCTACAAAAACAACAGACACGGATGCGAGCACTGATTAGTGTAGAAGAAAGCGTTGGTTTAGCATTATGGCGACTTGCAACTGGCAACAGTTATAGAAGCTGTGGGTTACAATTTGGATATGGAAAGTCAACAGCGAAATATATCTGCAGTGAATTCGAGTGCGCTCTTCGAATGAAGGATCAATTCATAAAATTTCCCTTGACAAGGCAGGAAATTACAGATAAGATTGACGAGTTTGAAGAAACGTATGGCATACCTCAAATTGTGGGAGCCATAGATGGTTGCCACATAGAGATAAATGCTCCACCACGAAATCACAAGGATTATTATAATCGTAAGCAGCATTATAGTGTGATACTTCAAGGCATAGTTGATTCTAGCCTAAAATTTATTCATGCTACGGTTGGTTATCCAGGCAGCATACATGATGCTCGCGTTCTTAGATTAAGTGGACTATACGATATGGCACAAAATGAACAAATTCTTTCTGGTCCGACTAGAGATATCAATGGAGTAGAAATCGGCCCTCTTCTCGCTGGAGACAGCGCATATCCCCTTACCAGCTGGCTTATGAAACCTTACCCAGACAGGGGACGCTTAACTCCTGAACAAAGAAAATTTAACAAAAAATTCAGCGCCCTACGATGTGAAGTGGAGCGTGCATTTGGCCTGTTAAAATCACGGTGGCGAATTGTCATGAAAAAAATTGAGCAGGAAACGTCAACGTTAACGAAAACTGTTGTTGCATCATGCGTTTTGCATAACATCTGTATTGAGAGAGGTGACTCGTATGATGATGACTGTGACTCCGACGACGACTTAGACGATGAAGATGAAGACAGAATCGTATTTGAAACTGGCACCGATGTAAGAGATACTTTAAAAGACTTTGTGTGGGATAACTTGTAACACCACATTTTCCAACTGTAGGTTTTATTTGCTGTTGATCGCTTTGTGCAGAAAACAATGTCATACAAAAACAGTTCAACTTTTTGCAACAATAAACTTGCCGATGAAGGCAACAACATAACAATTGAACAGTAACTATTATATCAATATATTTATATTGGGACACCCTTTCATCAGGTTAATAATACGTCGTAGCGATTCTGTGTGCATGTGACGGCCTTCGCTTTACTGTCATTAAATACAGCGATCGTGCTGGATTTTAATGGCCACTTGAGTGGCATTTAATTGACAAAATCACTAACAAGTTGTGATTACAATAGCACACTGTTATAACGAAATTATAAATCACTATGACATTTCAACTCAGGAAAAATTAGGTGGGGGCAAATTACGCCCGCACAAAAATAAAAACAAAATTAGAAAACAACCAAGGAGGCGTTGTGGGGGGTGGTGGGACAAAAATGAGTTGCGATAGACTTTCACTTTTGCTGAGATGTGCTCGCTGAGCTTGTTCGCAGAAAAAGGGGAAGAACTTACTTATCGCAGCCTTTACATAGCTGATGTCTCTCCACGTCACAAATAAAGACCCGTGTAATATACCGCAGAGACCACCCATAGAACTGCTTATCGCAATGCCGCTCCTTAGCTGTTATCCACTGATAAGCTTATCTTTGGTCCCAACATAAAAACCATTATGTTCCTTCCGTTACATAATGCTTGCATATATATATATAATAAGAACTACTGGCAATAGACAGTTGAACTGTCTTCTTTTTCAGTAACACATCGAATACATGCATTGATCTACTTTGATACCAAATCTTTGAAAATGTCCTTAAACCCTGCGAGGATTGCATTTGTTTGCTCCATCTGATTCCTCTGCAATTCTCGAAGCATTTCTGTGGAACGTTCAAATCTTATGCTATCTTGTTCTAAGCTTCGTTCCATAAGCTGAAGAAAACTTGTTTGCCACTCAGTTTGCTGCTCATCACGTCTCTTCTTTCCTTTGCAGGCAGATTTCGCTGACTTATCGGTTGCCTTTCGTTTCATTCCCGTCGCAGCTTGTAACTCATCGTCTAGGTTTTCCTCTGTGTCTTTACCGCTTTCTTGCAATTGAGGTGAGAGTGAAGTATTGCTGCTATCTTCGGAAGCAAACGTAGAAGATCCTTCGATAGCCATTTTTGATGGGTCAACGCTATTGCGATGACCCATCACGTCGTCTAAAAAATCAAAGTACGGAAACCCCTCTTTGATTTTCTTAAACCCCGCTTCACCGGTCGACTGAGACCGTTGCTTTAAAAGTTTGTACTCGTATTCGAGATTCTGGATACGTTTCTTTACCTGGGGTAAAGTTCTTTTGCTGTCTGGGTACTTTTCCTTGTATGCAATGAAAATATCGTTCCATATCTTCACCCTGTCCTTGTTGGACGCACTGCGGAGCTTGTCGTACTTCGGCCCCCATAGTTCGAGCATATCACAAGTTTCTTCTTCTGTCCAATCAGAAGCCTTTGATTTCTTTTTTTCCCTCCGAACTAGTTTTGGTGGCCCGGCTCGAGCTTCCTGAAGTCCCAGGACTTGGCAATGGGGTTTGTGTTACTATTGGAGAGTTGCATTGTGGTGGACTGTCGCTCGGCGGTTGAAACACAGCAGGACGGTAGAAGGTTTGGCTGTTAGGTGGAAAAGGAAACAGCGGCTGTCCACTAAAATGCATCTGTGGCATTTGTTGTTGGTTAATCGGTACTGCTCCGGCAAATCTTTGGTTTAAGTTGTTGCTATTGAATAGAAAGTATGCTTGTGATAAAGAGCTATTAGGATTTTAGCACAGTAAAACGCTACTAGTAAAACAAAAAAGGCTCCCTTAAAACTGGTTTAATAAATAGATAAAACTACACTTACATAAGGCTTACGTCCAGAGAATCGTCGTCGTCTACTCGGTATTGTTGGTGAGAGAAGAAACGATGTCGGCTTCCGTTGTGATCCATTTTTTTGCTTCGCCAAGAAGGTTTGCGTGCACCAACTTTTCCCGCCGTTCAGTTGATTGACGTGTTATCGCTTTCGAATGTTTTGATAGTGCGTAAGCACGCACTCGAGCACGGTAAAACTAGACTTGAGAGCGTACTTCAGCTTCTCTGAGGATAGGTTGTTTCCAAGGTTACAAAATAAGGTACTTGAACCAAAATAAACCCAGTTCACACTCCAAGTAGATCTCCAGCATACTTAAGGCCTACTTATGTACCTAGTATGAACTCGCCTAATAAAATAACCATGAATTGAAGTGATCCTCTCAATTTCTGGACAATTTAAGCAATTGTCCCATTTATGCACTTGAAAAACTCAAGTGACTTCAACGGGATTCGAACCCACGACCTCTGCGATGCTGGTGCAGTGCTCTTAGCAACTGAGCTGTGAAGCCACACAGTTGAGAGCAGGTCAATGTGTTGGGCTCATGCGTGTTCATTCCTTTCAATAAAATAACCATAAACCCTTGATTTGAACTTATGTTCACTTTAAGAACACTTTTTGTGCCTAAGGCTAGCATTTGTAAAAGATTAGGGTTGTTTTAGTGTTTTTAGTGACCTGTAAACATGAACTTTGACCTCCAAAAATACCTTCCAAACATATGTCAGCTCATTCACCCCCCTCTTGTTGCAAGAAATCAGGAATTAGAAACAGTCCCAGTTGTACTACTAATAAAATATTATTCACCCCATACAGGGTTCCGGTAGCTTCATCATTAATATTTTTTCCTTTTATTTCACCTCATAAGTTTGCTCTTATTTAATAATTTCAGTTGTGGAAGTAACTTGATCAAGGCCATCTCAAAGCTCAAGGAGACAAACTTGGACAAAAACCAAGTCAGCTCCAAGTTTGGCAATTGCTGTTGGTAACAATCATGAACTTTTTTATGACCATTTGTGTGTCTGGAAGTATTTGAAGTACATAAGAACTATTTGAATAGAGTTGAACTTCAATTCCCAAAAGAATAACTATTTCACTTGTCCAACATTGCCACTGTTTCCTTGTTTCTCTCCTCCAGTGTGGCCACCATGGCATCCTGTGAAAACACTAGTTATACTTACGGCAATTCCATGCCACTGATTCTAAACAGTAATGGTACAGTTCTAATAATTTCTAATAATTTATTTTTAAAGTTTTACATGTCTTTCACATGGGTCATCATAATTTCCATGTAATCATTTTCAAAATGATTGTTTAGTGTTAAGGATCCTATCCCTCGTGGACTCCGTGCGGGTGTGGTATATAAGTTTTTGTGTGCGGGCTGTAGTGCCTGCTATGTCAGCGAAACCACCCGGCATTTTTCCACGCGCGTACATGAGCACATTTCCAGTGACAGGACCTCGCACATTTGTAAGCATTTACAAAATTCTGAACATTGCCGCACTTTATGCTCTAGTGACTGTTTCAGCATCCTAGATCACGCTTCCACCACCTTCCAACTCAAGATAAAAGAAGCCATTCATATTCAATGGGAAAAACCTACACTTAATCATCAACTTTATCATGTTAATTTAAAACTTTCTCTGTAACAATTTACATTGCCATGGTTCCTTTTGTTTTCACAGCTAATTAGCATTTTGGTTCACACTATATATTCAACTCTGTACTTTGTACTGATGTAACTGAAGATGACAGAAGTTTCTGTCGAAACATGTTTTTAAAAAGTGTCGTGTTGTTTTTGAAAATATCGCTATGTCTGCTACTATCCAGACCTTTTGGCAATTTTCAAAATGCTATACAAATCAATGCCTGATATAGAACACTATATCAGGAAATTTTTCATGAAGACATGTATCATATTTCATCTGTCATGTATACCTCACTTAAGTGGCTTGCATGGCCAACTCATTTTGATGGACACTCTTGTAATGTGTGTTTCACTGCAGATATTTCGGACAACCAAGTTGAACCAAGGCTTTGCAAGTGTTTCAGCATGAACCAAGATTTATGTGTTTATCTTAAATGACAGTACAATGCAGCATGGGATGTGGGTCAAGACTTGCAACTATGCACAGTACATATAATCATGCTGTCATTTCATTTTGCATTGAAAGGTTGATTTTGGGGTGGTTTATTCTGATTTGGTTGGTGGGTTTGCAGGGATTTGTTAATAAAAAAAATTGCTCAACTTGAATTAAGGGACTAGGACAGTGATAACAGCACTTCTCATAAACTTGTTTAATTTATTATTCACCAGGTCCATTTCCATTGTTGTTCAACTGCACTAAGCCAATGATGGCACTTGACAAAATAATGTACTTTAGATGCATTGCCATATGCTGTATTTTCAGGTAGATTTCTCATGTTCAGGGGTTGTCACAGGTACCAGCTTGAAATAATATTAACAATAGTATAATGATATTTCTTGTATTTAATTAAATTATTAGGGGTAAAGATTTTTTAAAGTGGGCAATAATACCCTCAATTCAAAAGCTTGACACGTTGACTCTATATGTGACATGTTACATCATGTTAAAAATGGGCCTTAATTCAACACTGTACTCTTAGTAACCTAGAGACCTGTAATATCAAATGCATCCACAACTTTTTCATGAATCTACTTTCAATATAATCCTCCTTATATTGATAATGTAGATAAAGATGAATATACTATGAGCAGGACAAGTGAGGTGCTCCACTGCACTGTAGCAGTAGAAGAGAGCGGAAAACCTTGTTTTCTTCCCTTTTTGACTCCTTCTTTTGAGGAGATTAGCTTTTTCTTTCAAGGTCGCTGTACGTGATGACGTTTATGTCATAAATAAATATATGGATTATTGTGATTATAATATAATCCCCATGGAATTCCCAGTGTGAATACAGCAACCCCAAAACTGGCCCAATGAAGTTATTTTATTTTATAAAGTGAGGTGCTTTATAGGGATTTCCACCCCTGAGAAAAACATTAACTCCACATGTGAAAAACTACAAAAATTCTGTGTGTGAGATCACCAATCGGCTGCTGACAAGTCACTCACTGTATACTTAGTACCACGAATAAATGGCATGAAACGACTTCTTATTGTTAGTAAGGTGTTTAGTACTAAGGCCTGGGTCGCACTAGGGAAATTTTGACCAGATTTGTGTTTGTTTGACATTAAAATCTGTCATCACACCATGTTTCCTTATGCGACCCGTGTTTCACAAATTTCTAAAATTTCGGAAATTCACCGAAGACACCGAGGTGTATGGGTGGAGCAGGCAGAGTTTGACAAAATCGATAAAAACAAAAGACACCACTTCCGGAGCTGTCAACGCCAGTCATTTGACCCAGATATGACCTGCAGTTTACATTATTCAATCGGCCGGAATTTAATATTCACCCACCAACTTTCAGCATGGATGGATGTTTTCCTTTTTACTATGTGCCCGGATTGTTCGCAATGCAAAATCTTCCTCATTTTCACCCAACACTGGCTGGACCAATCTCAGATCAAGCGGGACCCAGCGGAATTTTGTCTAATCGACCCGATAGTCCGGCAAGTGTGGTTAGTGACAGCGATAGCCCGACCAGCTCCAGATCATCTGAAGGTTTGCAAAAAACGCAGAAGAAACAATACGATAAATTGCTGCAAGAAGAACAGAGGGCTCTAGTAAGCCTAAGGGCAGAACGTCATGAGCTACTAGAGAGCAAAGACGCAAGAAAAATGTGGGAAGAAATTGCGCGTGAGTTTAATCGCAAGTTTGGAACCAATAAATGTAAAAAGAAGAATTATCTTATCGAGCGGTACAAAATCGCCACGGACTGGAACAGTAAACAGACTGGAGGACACAGAAGGCCATCTGTTTTCTATGTAGAAATAGATGCTGTTCTCGGCTGCAGGGATCTCATAAGATTACAACATGTGGCTGAAGCCAGGACAAGTGAAGCGAGCACTGCTAATAAGTCCGCGGGTCAAGAAACCAACCCAGAAGCTAGAACTGATCGCAAAAAGAAGCGCAAGAGAGCTAGATCCGAAGAACAGGATGAGGAGAGAGCTTATTAAATCTTCCCTTCCAGGGATGGAGAGGCAGCGACAAGACATGAACAAGTTCACAACAAATAACTGATGGAATTTACATCAATGATTCTGGATCTCGTAGACTCAATGTAAATTTGTCAAATGTTGCGACATTGTTTATTGGAAATGCATTCATGTATAATGTAACATTATTTATACATTGTTGCTGTTTCTGATTCAAACATTATTGACTCTGCCAAATTCTTACGACATGTCAGTGGACGTTTACAGTATATCGTTACAGTTTTTGGATTTATGTTTATAGACATGATATATTCAGTTTTACAATAGCATGTCAGGTAATAGAAATCAATTTAAATTACAGTTAAGTTTTTGAATAGAAAAAAATGTGATCATCAAATCAGCATGAAAATGTTTTTGGAGCCAAACAAACTGAAACTAGTAGAATAAAATATTCACGTTCACATCAACATTTGGGTCAATTTGCTTGTCAATACACTACAGTGTAGTCTTTCATCCGCATGTCTGTGTCGCAAGAGTAGCTAGTGATGTGAAGTATATATGAAATAATTCATATGTGAACTGCGGTTGTAGATGAAAGTGAAGAATGATCATCGCAGTTAATTTTCCAATTTAAGCAATTGGAAAGGAGAAGCCTGAAAAAATCAGGGCTTCAACAGGATTCGAACCCGTGACCTCCGCGATACCGGTGCGATGCTCTACCAACTGAGCTACAAAGCCACACATTGGGAGCAAGGTCAATTTAGTGAGTTCATATCTCCCGTGTATGGCGCGTTTACCGGGTCAAAATGAAAAAGGTTCAACCTTCGTTATGAATTGAATATCATATGTTCTCTGTCATTCAATTCTGCAAACTCACGTTATTTTCCAGCTTGAATTGTGAATAAAAGTTACATTCGGCCATCATTGCACCATAGAAATATCGTAACACTCCGTCATTATTCCAAAAATAAAATGTTCCCCTGGCATTTCATTATGCTGAGAA